>NW_012193095.1:29151-71565 GCF_000504015.1 Erythranthe guttata
AAAAGGGAATAAAAACCCCGGAAAGGAAAATAGGTATTTATTTCGGGACCAAAATTTTTAAAAAGCGGCCCTATTCTTTGGAAAAAATTCCCTGGCTCCCCAAAAAAAATAATTCCAAGGTTCGGTTTGGTGGGGTTTATATAGCCCCCCCCACCCATTTTGGAAATAGGTTTTAGGTAGGTATATGTTTGAAACCCCGGGGGGGGGGGGGGGGGGCCCAAGATTCGGACCAGGAAGAAATTTGGGGCCCATGTTTTTCCCCCCCTCTCGGTTTTCATTTTTTTAAACCCGGGGGACAATTTTTTTCCCCCCCCCCCCCCCCCCCCCACAACACCCCCTCCAATCACTTTATTTCCAAAATTATTATTTTTAATTATATATATTTGAAACTACCCATACATTTTTTCAATCCCAAGATAAATTAAAGCTCACCCAATAGACACACACATACGTACGTGTGTATGTGTGTAGGATAGGTTTACTTTGGATACATCATTGATCACACACACACACGCACGAGTGTGTTCATTAATTCAATATGAAATTCAAATGTCCAAATGCTAGTTTACTATATTTACTTGACTTAGATATACTATGCACAATATTTAATTTTATTTTATTTGTATTTATATTCGTATTTATATTTCTATTTGTGGTGATGCATGGCCCTTAAAGAAGAAAAGATAAAGAGGTAAAGGGCGAAAAACCCATTTTTTTGACTCATGATCAATCACCTTTTGAAAAAGAGAGAAAATTAAATAATTGGCTATTTAATCAATTATTATTTACAAAAATACGAGAGAAAAAAGAAGCAAAAAAAATCACCTTTTGCACTTATCATTATCCATCAAATATGCATACACTTTGGATCGATAAAGCTATCTATGTATCCTCGGGTGTATTCGATGCTACAACTGGTTATTTATATCGAGTCAATTTCAATCTTAGATATGATTAAATAATAATCCGCGAATCACAAATGCGCATAAGTGTGTGTGAAATGATTATTTATAATTTACGTTTGAAATCCACTCAATATAGATAATCAGATGTAGCATCTAATTATCCATTTATCTTTGATGTATGGGAGATTCTCCAATTTAATTGGCACACACACACACACACACTATTATGGTATATATCTTTAATTTGTTAAAGGAATATTTGTGTAGATAAAATCTTCATAGTGAAGAAACGCACACACACAATGAGATACACAAAATCTAGGTTTTTCTTTGTGATATCCAATTATTATGAGAAGAAAGCTACATTTAGATAAGTTATGAGTACTTATGCACATTCTGCATTATCATACAACCCCGCAAGAAATGGTCTAGCAATTAGAGCAAGTGTGTGTATTAACTGATTCAAATTCGAATATTTTTGTCAACAGTCGTTGTGTGGAGTACGTCTGTAGCATGATTTGCAAGCTATTATAATACGAGACTGCACGTGTATGGTTGGCTACAGTTCTCGATTTCATTTGCTTCACGTTCTAATCGTAAAAAGGTTGTCCACATTTCTTTTGGCAAAATTAAATCTCTTAAAATTCCCATGCAGCGTGCCCATACTTCTAACATGGGAAATTATTTCATTTTTTCTGCAAATAATTCCTTTTGTCAGTTGGAATGCTTAGACACTTTCAGATACCATTTTCAATGCTAACATTCATACCTCTCAATAATTAGTTGTACGTGCTTACATACATACCTTTTAATGTGTGTGATCTAAGATTTAGGTAATTTGCTTTCTTTTTATTTCTATCTTTTGTTCAATATATAGCTTTCCAAAAGTTGAAATTAAAAAAAATGCACTTACCAATGTTTATACCTTTTCTTTTCTTACTAAAGGCAAAATGATGATGATTAATTAGTACAAAGTTCGAGAAATTAGATGTTACATCTGGTTATTTACACTGGGTGGGTTTGACGATGATTAATTAGTACGAAATGATAAAGAAATTAAGGGAAAATTACAACCGCCCCTGAGGTAAGGTCTATTTGCGAAAAAAACTCTAACGTTTGCATCATTACATCCATCCCCTATAATATGTAGATTTCTTACATTAACACCCATTTGTAGGGGGTGGATATGAGAAATTTAAAAACAACAAGGGGCTGGATGTAATTTCTTAAAATGGAGGGAGTCTGTCGTAGATAAACTTAACCTCAGGGAGGTGGTTGTAATTTAATAATGGTGTCAATTTTACTATCACCCAACTTCAGAACTAAACAATTGGGCCTACATTTTAGTGGGTGCTATCTCCTGTTGGGCTTACCGTAATTGAATATGCAGTCCTTCAAATACTAGATTATTAAGTGGGCCTTTAGATTCACTTCAAAATTAAACATTTTTCAATTATTTTTCTTTTTTTATTTTTTTTTCCCGAAGTAATAATTAATATCAATTTCGTTTAAAAAAGAAAACAAAAAAACCATTACAAATATCGGAAATCAAAATTCAATGTTTTAGTAACATTTACTAGTATTTCTCCAGTGCAATGCACGGGATAACATTTAAAAAATAGAAAAACTGATTATTTAAATAAATGAAAAAGAAATTATAATAAGAAAATATATTACAATTTTATCATAAAATTTATTAGTAAACTCGTAATATTTCAATTCCAATAAAAAACTGATTTTTTTTTTTAGAATTTTCAAAATTCAGAAAAAAAAAGAATAATATTTTATTATAAAATAAAATTTTTTAATTAGTGTCCAATTAGAAGAAATGAAAATCTGAAACCTCACAAAATGGTCACAGAAAACTCCAAAGAGCGGCCATGGTTGCTTTTCCACAAGAGATTCCCTCAGACACGCAACAAACTTATTCACCACATAGCTCAAGATTCATGTGGGCCCCTCTCTCCCTCCAATTCTCCCAATCTCCATAATAAAACATTCAAATTTCTTACTAGAAATCAAGCAGAAAACCCTAACTCTTGTGTTCTGAAAATGGAGTCCCTCAGCTCAAATCTCGATTCCGCCTTGTCGAATATCTCACTGCTCTCCAAAATTCACTCAAAACCCACCTCAAATCTCTTCTCTTCTTTCAGATTATCGAGTTTCAACAGCCGGAGAAGAAGCAAGAATCATCTTTGTCCGAACCTCGTTTTCTGTAATAAGAACAGCTCCCCACAAGCCGGTGATCAATTCCTTACAGCTGAAAATAAAGATTTAATTAAAAGGGTCGGCCGAGGTGTGCTCGGTTTCGCCGCCGCCGTGTCGTTGCTCTGTGATTCGCCGGCGTTTGCTGAATCACTGACGGTGGCTTTCCCTGTTTCTCACAACCGTGAGGTGACCAATTTTTTTTTTTAAATATTTATTTATTTATTGTTTCATTTCATATTAATAAATATTATTTTAATCAGATTTCTTAACTTTGTTTTGAAACAGGTGAATAGTGTGCAAAGAACACTTGTGGAGGCATGGGGTTTGATTAGAGAAACCTTTGTAGATCCAACTTTCAATCATCAGGGTAAGAAAGACCAAAATGCCCCTCGTCGAATTTCTTTCGTTTGATTAGTTTTTCAAGTATTGAAAATTGAAATGAATGTAGTTGTGTTCTTTGAATCAATAGTTGACAACATTAGGATGAGAGCTTCGTGTTTATTGTTTATCGGTTTTTTCCTTGTGTCCGAACCAAATCAATGAACTAATAATCCGAAGGGGACTTATGTTTTACAGATTGGGACTTAAAATTACAACAAACGATGGTCGAAATGTTTCCACTTAGATCAGAAGATGCTGCATATAACAAAATTAAAGGGATGCTTTCGACTCTTGGAGATCCTTTTACGCGCATAATCAGCCCTAAGGTATTTTTTTTCGTGTCTTAATTAATTAATTTTAATTAATGAAGTTCAACTTTACTTACGATCCATTTTCCGTACATTAATGGGCTGCATATATATGATTTTTTTTACATGCAGGAATATCAAAGTTTTAGAATAGGAAGTGACGGAAATTTGCAAGGCGTCGGCTTATTTATCAACGTTGAACCGCAGACCGGACACATGGTGGGTTGACTTTACGCATTTCCGTACTTTTTTTACAATATCGAATATTAATTTGCTTTATTTTTCTGGTTAGTTATGAAGTTTTTTTTTTTTTTCAAGATTGGCATGTAATTCTCGATTTTACTTTATTTCAGGTTGTTTTATCGTGCATAGAGAATAGCCCAGCTGCGCGTGCTGGTATACGCGAAGGAGACGAGCTAATGGAAATAAACGGTAATAATTTACACAAGTGCTAAATAAACTAGAAAAATAGTTTATTGATGAATAGTTTTAATAAAAAATATTTGACAAAATTTATAATAATCGGGTTGATGATTTTTTTTGTGGTGCACAATAGGTGAAAGACTCGACGGAGTGGCAAGTGAAGCAGCTGCACAAAAGCTGAGGGGACATGTCGGAACAACTGTTACAGTAAAAGTCCACAGTGTAAGATCACTTCATTTGCATTTAAACAATAAATACTTTTTGATGAATTTTTTTTCAAAGTATAATCGTAAATGTCGATTTTGATAGCTGGTTAATTAATTTTGAACTTCATTTATATTTATCCAGGTTGATGACTTTGGGAGTTCTTATATCAGAGAGGTTAATATACCTCGTGAAGTAATCAAGCTTTCGCCGATATCGAGTGCTATAATTCCTCACAAATTGCCAGACGGACATTTATCGAAGACGGGATATGTGAAATTGGCAACTTTTTCTCAGGTATTTAATTTTCTCGAGCATTTTTTCAACTCATTAAAATCGATAGAAATTAGCCGTATTATTGACGCACGAGGGTAAAAAGGTAATTTCGATTGTGTTGTATAGACTGCAGCATTGGAGATGGAGAATACGGTTCATGAGATGGAGAGTCAAGGTGTTCAATCATACATATTGGATCTTAGAAACAATCCAGTAAGTCTCTTCTTCGAGTTGTTTGAGCCGTAATTTTTTTTCTTTCTTATTTTACTTTTATATAGAAATACTAATTCCACACCATCTCTATCTCATGAAGGGCGGTTTGGTAAAAGCAGGACTCGATGTGGCTCAGATCTGGCTCGACGGAACCGAGACTTTAGTCAACACTATCGATAGAGACGGGAATATGTTACCAATAGACATGATCGATGGTCATGCTTTAACACGCGATCCACTAGTTGTCCTTGTAAGTTTGATTTCAATAAATATATATAGGTTTATTTCATTCAGCTCCTCCATATTTTCTCTAATTGCTAAAATAACTCCCCGTATTAGTTTAATAGCAAAAAGCCCCCTATGATTTTTTTTAGCAAACTGACCCCTAAAGACTCTCTATTTAGGGGGTTGTGTGCTAAAAAAATACATTATAAAGGGGTTTTTGCTAATGTTAATAACAATTCGATACAACACAGAGGTAGTGTGTGTGTGTGTGTGAGAGAGAGAGAGTAACTATTTTCCTTCTCGAAAAAAGGTGAATGAAGGGAGTGCAAGTGCAAGCGAAATTCTCGCAGGTGCACTCCACGACAACGGTCGAGCAATTCTCGTCGGGCATAGAACTTTCGGGAAAGGAAAAATACAGGTTTTTTTTGTACAAAATTTTTTTTTAAACAAAATTATGTACTTCATAAAATATTGAAAAAAATATTATTGCAGAGTGTGACGGAGCTACACGATGGATCGGCCCTTTTTATTACCGTGGCTAAATATTTGTCGCCGGCACTTCACGACATAGACCAGGTCGGCATAAATCCGGATGTACAGTGCACAACCGATTTCTTGAATTCTTCGCCAAAAGATTCCTTCGGATCAGCTTCTTCTTCTTCTTTAGAGAAAGATTCTTGTATTTTGGTGGCGGAGCATCAACTCGATGTTCAAGAATCGAAAGGCTCGGCTTCTTGATTATAGTGTGATTGTGTAATAAAATCGCATTTAGTTTCGGCTCCATAGAGAGAGCTGTGCAAGTTATTTTGTAAAAATTATATGTATAGTATAGCAGCTTGTTTAGATATATACTTTTGTGAATAATGTGATGTAGATTGTGAGTATGATGGTAGCAGAAGTTGCCAATTTGGTAAAGGATTTAATTTGTATCATAATTCATATGAAATTAATTAATATTGAGATTTGGGATATTAGCTCGGAAGGCAATTGAGGTAAAAAAAAATTATTCAAAAAAAAAAGACATAAATAGAGCCCCTGAATATGGCAAAAGTCACTTTCGAATTGAAGCAAATATTTGTTCAGATCTTCCTTCGTGTTTAGAAAGTTCAAAACTCACGTTTTGTTCGTTGTGCTGTAAAATTCAAACCTCTTAGGTCGTTGTATCTTGAGAGGACAATTGGCTAAGAACGTAACCACATATACGGGCCAATATTGTCTTACGGAGAAAGAATATAATCCTTGTCTCGACTTCTTTTTCCGTTCAAACGTTCTGTTCAAAAGCGCATTTGGAACTATATCTCGTAAATAACAAAGAAAGTGATCATCATTAAGCTTGCTCGACAATTTCACTTTTCCGGCGAAATAACTCGGGACATTTTTTAATCTAGGCCAAGTTGTATAGAAATAGGACAAATTTGGAATTATTTCATAATTACAATAAAGCGTTACTATAAGTCCCCGCATTTTACGAGGACGACATGTGTCCCATGGACCTATAGATTAGCAGTGGACAAGAAGTGCCATTTGGAATGACGGCTTTTCTGGAGCTGCCATGTCTCAGCCAAATTCAGCTTTATAATAATAATATAAAGGTAAATTACAACCACTCCTGATGTATAGTTAATTTACGAAAAAATTCTTCTTGTTTGGATAATTACATCTACCCCTTCAACTATGATTTTTTCTTACATCTTCACTTTTATGGTGTCAAATTCAACACAATCATCTAGAATTCGTGGAATGTGCTCTAGTTTGGACTCGTTTTGTGTAAAAATACAGTTTCTGATACACCACAATCTGATATATACAAGCCAAAAAACACATATCATGATCATCTTGCTTCGAAATGTGGAGTTCGAATGGGATAAAATAAAACGGGTACGAAAGTGATAATATTCCATGCAATTTCGAAGATTCCACTAAATTTGAATCCACAAAGATGGACGTGTAAAGATGTTATGTTTATCAATCAAATTGAAATGGCTAAATTACAACACCCTTGAAGTACGATCAAATTACGAAAAACTCTCTTTTTTGGGTAATTACAACCATCCATCAACTATAAACTTTCTTACACGTCCACCCTTGCGGTTTCAAATTTAGTGGAATCTTTTAGATTATATGGAATATTCTCAATTTTGTACCCGTTTTATTCCATTCGAACTCCACATTTTGAAGCTAGATGATCATAAGATGTGTTTTTTGGCTTGTATATATCAGATTGTGGTGCATCAGAAATTGTATTTTTGCACAATATGAGTACAAACTAGAGAACATTCCATGAAATCTAGATGATTATGTTGAATTGGGACACCATAAGGGTGGAGATGTAAGAAAATTCATAATTGAGGAGTAAATGTAATTATCCAAATAATATGAGTTTTTTCGTAATTTGACCATATCTCAGGGGTGGTTGTAATTTACCCAATTGAAATTAATTAGGAAGTTTCCCACATTGTGTGTGTGATTCTTGTTTTTTTAACAAAAATACGGTTAATTTGATGCCAATTTATAACTCAATAACATATAGAAACAGCAGAAAAATGTATGGATTAGAAAATGGTGAGAGGAAAAACCTTTGGATAACTTGTACATGTCAAGATTGGGACTTCTTTCCTATTGTTGCCCTGTTTTTTTCAAATTTTGGCAAATTGGTAAAACCTCAAATTCAAATATCTTTTTATTTGTGATGATTTTAATATTTAATAGTTCATCTAAGAAAACACATTTAGTGTTGATACCACATAATCACTGAATTATTACATTTTTTTTTGGCACTGTGATTTTTTTTTTAATTTCATAATCAAATTTGGTCAAAGTACCAAAATTAATGAAATAAATGAAAAATTAATGAAAATACATTTCATCCTCACACTTGGTTCCTTCATACATACTAGTTTCATTTCAAACTATCAAACTTGTTCTCCTCAAAAGAAAAAAGAAAAAAAAAATCCAAACCTAAAAAATCTCAAATGCATCTATTGACAAACAAATTATGCATCCACCCAAAAAAAAAAAAAACACCAATAATTTTTCTTTACAGTAAAACCTCAATAAACTACGATTTTTTCTCAAGATTTTGAGCATTATTCATTAGGCTTTTAGTCAACCAAATCGCAGTTTCTCTAGAAGAAACAGCATCGTCACCAAACGCCTTTAGCACACCGGACAACTCATCAAGCTTGTCTTGTTTGAACAATCTTGCACACACTTCAAGCAAAGACTCCAACGCATCAGCTCTTAATTGCCCCGGAATTTCCTTACTCTCCTCTCCACCAATCACGGAAGCAGCTTCTGCATTTACCAATTTACCCCTCGCCTCTCTCTCACTTCCCGTTGAGATAATACCCTCTTTGATTTTCACTGAACCCTTTTCACCATTGGTTGTTTTAACGTGCTTCTTGAGATTAGTTAAGATGCTCGGTTTAGGTGAATCTTCATTACTATTAAGAGATGATTTGGCAGAGTAGCTTGTGGGGTCCACCCTCTTGGTCTCGAGCTCTTCTTCTATCGAGACTTCACAGTCAAGTAAACTCGGATACTCTGTTTTAGTAATTTCTTGAAACAGAGGAAGCAGCTCCTTCTTCTGTTTTGGCTCCACATCTCTCTCTCTGTGGTTTCTTGAATTGCCGCCACTACTGCTAGGCGAGGGCTTTTTTGTCTTTTCACTTGAGTTGTTCGGGGAGGGCGACTTCACGGGGAGAAACACGGTGGATAGGTTGTGGCATCGAAGGAGAAACGGTTGTAAATGTGGGTGTCTTAACAGCTCTGCCGCCTAAGATGTGCGTTTTTTTACGACGTTAAAAGGACGATTTTACCCCTGCGAGTAATAAAAAAAGGATGGCGAAAAGTTTACGAACTTACTGTTGGCCTGTGCTCCGGGCTCTTCCTCAGCATGCTCTTTATAATCTGTTTTCTGAGATTAAATTTGTCATTTATAAACTGAATGTCATTTCATAATTTCGGTTTCGAATGAATTTCGAGAAGACTTACAAAGTGGAAGAGTATACGATAGGGAGTGGCGAGATCAAAGATCGGTTTATCTTGTTGATAAGTCCAGCCATATCCTAATTTAATTAACATTATAATAATTTTTAGCAATGTAGATTGCGAAAATGAGAGTGTGTTGATATATATGTTTGGATTCTGATAACTGCATAATAAAGCGAAAAGGTTGAACTTACGGGGGCTCTAAACGCTTGTTGGTGTGCAGCAATCTCAAACATACAACAACCTAGTAAATAGGAAAAACACGAGATTTTTTCAGAAACGAAAACATTTAAGAAAAAATGAATTTTGTAAATTCTTGTAATTTAAATTTAATATTACCTAGAGACCAAATGTCTGATTTATAACAATAAGGTTGTTCTGCAAGAAGCTCCGGGCACATATAGTTGGGGGACCCCACCTAATTCGAGGCACATAAATTATTCGTCAATATTTGTAGGAAAAAAAATATCAAAGTGGAATTATTTTTTAAATAAATCGTACTGTTGAGGCAAGGCCTTCTTCGCTGAGAATTTTTGCTAATCCAAAATCCCCTGTAAATAAACAAAGTGTAAAATAATTGAAAAATAATATATGAAAATACTGAATACGTTATTTTCTTACCGAGACGGATGTCATTTTCCTTTGTGACAAATATGTTAGATAACTGGAGAGAAAAAAAAATGATTCTATGTAAGAAAATTATCAAATTAAATTACGGAAATTAAATTCGATTACAAAACAAAGATCAAACCTTGAGATTGCCGTGAAGGATTCGATTCGAATGGAGATAGTCGATAGCTAGTAACAACTGAGTGAGCCATTTGCATACTTTCTGGGGAAGTATATATCGAACACTAAGTGTGAGTATAAGAGAGACTCCGATCCTAGCATATATTTTGTATAAGATTATCGAAATATATTACCTCCTCTGAAAAATATGCTCTTCTTGCCTTCTTTAATATTTCGAATCTGCAAATTGAAAATAAAAAGATAAATAAATATAAACAATTGCTATTTAGCCGATATTCAAAAATATTATTTCTCATCGTTTATCGTAAAGATACTCATGTATAAGTTACACATAGATGGTTAAGTTTGAGCTAAGTATAAGTACTTACATATTTCCAACTTCGCAGTAGTTGGTCACAATGCATATACAGTTTCCCTACAGAAAATATTCAGAAATTTAGAAAATCTTTCAAACACGAAAAATCAAGATTAACGAAACAATATAATACCTTGTCGACCCAAACATCTTTATATTCAACGATATACGGATGGCGTAGCTTTGGAATTAAACTCATCTGCAAACATAGACACGCATACATTAGAACTAACTCTCGGACAATCATTATTCATTGAACGTAATTCCGGAACACTCAAGAACGCAAGTATTTAAAAATAACCTCGTGGCACTCTTTGTTCTTGAAATTCTCTGTCTCCTTCGAGAGACGAATTTTCTTTAGAACATACCTGCAAGAGATGATTCAAAAAATTACTTAACCTCCACTCAAACTTCATGATAATTTATCGACAAGAAGCTTTCAGCTTCTTCAAAATTCGACGAGTCGAACAAGATGTTATGCCACATACTTATACTGTATAGGCTCTGATATAGATAAATGTGTGTTTGTGTGTGTGTGTGTGTGTGTGTGTGTGTGTGTGTGTGTGTAAAATACATGTTTCTTTTAAATAATTTAGGACCTGTAGTTTATGATTTTGATCAGATTAAATCTCAGCCCCTTTCAGATCAATTGTACTACCCAGTAATTACACATCTACCATGATTAAATCGATCCCCACACAAACAGACACCAAAATAAATAAATAAACAAACAAAAAATTTAAATAAATAAAAACTAAAAAGTGACATGTATATATATAATATATGCACGCGCAGCCATTGAAAGAGCTCGAAAAAGAAAATCCATACTTGTTATTCTCAGATTTATGGAGCACAAGAAATGCAGCACCAAAAGAACCTCTTCCAATCTGCTGTATTACTTCATAATCTTCAATTTTGGATACAGAATCGCCATTTTCTACCTCCGCCATCCCTTAAAAAGCAATAATCACCAGATGGGTCGGGTCAGCCTTAATTCAGAAAGAAAAAAAAATTTAATCTTTAAGCAAAAAATAAATCGATTTTCGAACTCACCGAGTTCCAATTTTGCGAGAAACTATGGATTATAATTTCTACAGAGTGCAGCCCCCACAAGCAACGAAGAAAAAAAAAGCAAATCTTGGTTGGGGCAATTCGTCAAACACAAGGACTGCTTCAAACTTTGCTTCTTCAATTTATTTGCAAGTAATTATGATTCCTCTGAGACGCCTTCAAAATTAATGTTGTAAAGTTATTACACCAACAGAGTGTGCGTGTGTGTATGTGAGAGAGAGAGAGAGAGAAGAGAGAGAGAGAGAGGTGATTTAGTTGTGTTAATCACAACTGAAAACAGCGAATTAGAGGTACAACTTTAGAGTATAAAGCAAACAGAAGATTGTTTATCTATATAAACCCAGTCTTGCCAGAATGTATAGAGAGGTTTTGTATACATAATTATATAAATATATATATAATTATGTATAATCCGATAAATTATCGAATATAATATAAAACAAAATATAAAAAAAATGCTTGAATTAAGAAAATATTAGAAGAGTGATAATCTTATCCTGAACGATAAAACAGAATTTTGGGGTTGTGGAAATTGAATGCGACTTCTCAAAGGACAACACCATATTATTATTTTTAATTGGTCAAACAAAAATTCTCATGTCGAAATTAATATTGGAAAATTAGATGCACGTATGTTTGACAGTCTACATCTCAACCACCCAATTATGTACATCTCAATTAATGCAATTTCAACTTTCTACTATTTATTTACCTTCAAATGTTTTTTTTCTTCTTTTGGTTTATTATGCTGCATCCAATATATTATTATTTATTCAAAAAAAGAAAAGAAAAACATTAATTAGATTATCATCACTCATCATCATCATCTATGTAGCACGAAATTTCAACTTTCGAACGTATTTGCGTATCGGGCAAGTTTGTGTCTGACACTCGAGGGCTGCCGAACATATTATGGGTCATTTTGCAATTTCTGACAAGTTAGAAACATTTTTTAACAACAAATTTTCAAATACTTTTGTTGATTCCCTAATTATTTACTAATTACATGATATATTGATCAATTGTCGAATGATAGTTGATACCTAAAAAAATCTTTATATATATATATATATATACTCTTATACTTTTAATATTTACACATTTCTCTCTAGTTTTCTCTCTAGTTCTCGTATCCTCATTTTTTTGACATGCCGTTTCCATGTGTCCATTTCCCCATTTCCGTGTCCATACTACAAAGTTCATCACTGATTCAATAATGTGAGCAGTAAGACCATGCTGCACATTTTTGTTTGCTGTCATATGATTTATTTAAGGTAAAAATAAAAATGTGACGAGTAGAGTGATAAGAACAGTTTGTTTTTTTGTTTAACACTGTTGATAAAATTGTCCTAATTTGTTTTAGTGGGGGGCACAACTAATTTATGGAAAAGCCCTCAAATGCTCGGTTGGTTTTTTCGTTGAATTTGAACTAGTCATTTCAGTTTTATCACAAGAAAAAAAAAACAAAAAAATCCTAGTCATTTCCATTGTTACAAGGTGTGGTATATGTTAGTCCTGTCCACATAACTAGAAAATTAAATTAAATTAAATTAAATTTTGATGCACTGTCGGTGGAATATGTCTCTACTCCTTTTTTTTTTATTTTTTTTAATAGAGCAATGCATTTTGCATCTTGCTTATGAATGAATTTTTAAAATAATATATATATATACACACACACGCATGGAGCATTCCATCGAATAGATAAAGGCCTCCTTTGGTTATAAAAAAAAAAAAACAAAAACCCTCAAATTACGATATGCACAAACTACGAAAAATTGTCTCATGTTTGGGTGAATACAACTACATTATGACCACACCCTTTAACTATATATTGTCTTACACATCCACCCTTACTGTGTCAAATTTACTTATTGAATTAAGGGTTTTTTCGTAAGACAATACATAGTTGAGAGGGAAGTTGTAATTAACCAAACATGATGGGATTTTTCGTAATTTAGACTTACCTCCACGGAGTGACAGTAATTTGCCCAAAAAACATTTAACAAAATAAGATTGGACTAATATCAAATATAACATAATCATGTAATTAGAGATAGATTATCTTAACAACCAACCAAATAAGACCTAAACCAATAAATTAGTTGTAAGAGTGTCTTAAAATCTGCCTATGTTAGGTAGAAACATGATGTTCATTTGGTAGGAAATATGTGAAAGTGGAGGCAATCATCTTATTTCAAATTTCTATTGTCAACACATTAGTATTATATACCAAATTGATTCCTAGGTTAATACAAACAAATGTGAATGGTCTTTTTGTTTATTACACATGTTGTAAGTCAACGATTCTGCAATTAGCAATAACACGTGCCTTTGCAAGCAATTAATACACTAGCAAACCTAAATGTGTCACACTTCTTCCATCCAAAAATTGAGAACCTAACTACCCAAGTGTCCAAAAATCGCATAATCTGACTTCAATCCGGGCATAAATTACGAAACAAGAATGAAAAATATACGCAACAGTTCTAAATATTCAGCCAGCATGATTTAGATTCAACAAAATTGCCTTGAACGACATTGTAAACGAAGAAGATCCATAATTTTACATTTATCATGCAGATGGAAAGCAGATAATTCAAATATTTTAAGAGTCGAAGTAGGAAGTAAAAGGGAGTTACTTTCGTTTTGAAGCTCTTCGCTTTTCAAGTTTCCTTTGAGCAGCTTCGAATTCTTCTTCACTTGGCTCTGGAGCTACTTCAGACCCACCGTATTTTTGAACTAGAGTAGAGAACATCGAATCAATCTTGCCCTTCCTCTCGGTTTGCCGTTGAGCTATTATTGCATACAAATCTTCCGAGTTTTTCTTCGATCTGCAAGACGTATTTCACAACCGTTTTATTATTCTGGGACTCGAGTCAAAAGTCAAAACTAGAAAATTTAGTCAATATTCCTGGGGAAAAAAGAAACATGACTTACTTCTTTCTGCGTCTCAATGGACTTGTAGGAGGTTTTGTTTTCGATACTTTCTTGGCCCATTTCTCATACGCTTTGGTTGACTTCAAATCTCCTACAATCAAAGTCAAAGATAAGCGAGGAAGCACACAAACTAAGCAAGAAAAGACAAAAACGGAGCTAACCTGCAGAAATAGCCTCATCAATGATATCCTTGTAGCGGTGTGAATCTAGCATAGGATCGGAGCAAAGCATGCAGCAGAAAAACCTGAAAATAAATGCAAATAGATAATGAATTGGTTTGTGCAAATAGTAGCCGCAAAACACACGATTGAGTATTGAGATATACTTTCCCATATCGCCCTTCAATTTTTTATACAGCTCGAGCAAATCTTTTTTCTCTGAATCAGAGCCTCTGTAGTTTGCTTCAAACTCTTCAATATCAACCTCCGTGACCTGCAAGTGAGTTCCAAGTACTTCATATGAAGAGTGAAGTACAAATCTACTAGTGATAGAGAGGGCTGCCAAATATACAGTAAAATAACCTTTTTAAACATGGCTCGGAAAAATGTCCGCAAGTTCTGGATGACATCTCCTGCTAGATCCTGTTCATCGGTGAAGAAAAATGAGTATTGAGATGTTGCTGGGAATATTCATTTTATAGCATTTTAAAAAACAATGATATTAACTCTTTTCTTAGCTGAGCATGCACAAAAGAAAATCGAGTATAACAATTCTAACCAGTCCAAACTAACAGAAGTTGTATGGTCCAAATCTTTTAGAAATAAAAAAGTTTTTCATTCTCTACAGTCTCTACAGATGCTGGACGGAGTTTTCATGTTGTTTATGAATATCAATTTGTCCTCAAATAGGAGTAAGCAAAAGCCAAACGGCAAGCAACTCGTATCCAATTTCTTCACCAGAATCACTCAACTATATGAAGATAGATTTTAAAACTTGAAATGTCACACAAAACATAGTAGTACATGTATAAAATTCATTTCTTTCCTAAGACCTCACTAATTTATGCAGGAAATATCACTACATCAAAAGTTTAAATTACAGTAGCAACAGGAGGGAGGGATAATGCTTACAGCATCATCAACACAACCAGTCTGGTCATATACTGCACGTTTCTCCTCGTCACCAAGAATTGATATAACCTGTTGTAACTGCTGAAATTTCTCCTTGGCCTCCTATATAGAGAAAATAAATGGTCAAAGTATTGTAGAAAACTATAATGCTTGTAGTACGAGAACCAAAAATGCAATATGCTTGAATTACATGATTACCTCATCATCAGGATTCTTATCTGGATGCAGGCGCAGAGCCAACTTGTGATAAGCTTTCTTTATTTCTTGCTGAGTTGCAGCTTTGTCTACGCCAAGAATCTAAAAACCACAAGCACAGTAAGTCACTATTTGCGGATCGTACCATATACAAAATGAATCTCAAATTCACATGAGAATTTCAGCTTCGACACGAGAAAGCACATATATTGTCTTTGGTACTCCGTACACAGTTATGAATCACTCAGATTTGATCAGTGTTGACATTGTAATGATAGAATGTGAGCATGAACTACCCCTGTGAGTTTTTAATCATGCATTGGTAGTGTTTCTCTGGATTTTTTAAATGTATGACAAATAAACGAGTCTGCATGAACATTGTTAACAAACTCCATTGGGACACTGATTCAGGAACAAACTCAAAGGGCAGTGATGCGTATATCAAGAATGCCGGACTCCATAAAAGAATTGACACTTTTATTGTTGGTTATTTAGAAGACCTTTTTATTCCGAATTTGCCTATACTTACAATATGTCTAATTCCTATGGTGAACATCTTCTCCCAAATCCCAGCTAGAATACTGATATCAATCTTCGTAATGTGAGTACAGTGTCTTTGAAGGTTCAAAGTTTTACATACTTGTCGAGAAAAGTCGCATTAGATTAAAACATGTATTCATGTCTAGCAGTGATTTCCACTGTATATTTAGTTCACATCATGTTCTAATCCGCGTCAACTAATTCACTAATCATCTGAGACTCAAACTCCTAAAAATCTTCATATGTCAGTAGAATATTCTGATATCGAAATTTCCACAGACAAAACCTAGGGCAAAATAGAGAAAAATGGAAACCTCGAAGCAATTTCTCAGAACCTACCGCATATGTGAAATTGAACTCTGAAAAAAAGAGTAATTTATACCTCGTACAAGCTTTTCTCATTTGAGGAAGAAGATCCGTTGAGATATTCCCGATCCTCCTCCTCTTCCATTTCTTCGTCTTCTTCCTCAATGTGCTCCTCCGAAACCCTAGATTTGCGTCTCTTCCCCATTTTTTTTTTTTTGGTAAAACCCTAACCCTGAGAGAGATGTAGATTTTTTAATTGATGCGAGCGGAAAATGAATGAACGAATTGGAGATAGATGAATTGAATGAGATGACGTATTTATAAACGCGAATTGGGGGTGATTCTTTCCCGCCACATCGCGCCTAATTTTTGCGTGTCCCTCTATTGAAGATTTGGAAAAAAAAAGGAGAATGCTTTAACATATTAAATAAAAGAGTAAATAGCACTTAACCCCCTGTGGTTATGAGATTTTGCAGATGAACCCCTTATACTTTTTATATCAGCACATAACCCCCTTGTGGTTGATGGGCTGGCTTCCGTTAATTTTTCCATCAAACTTTAACCCATTTGTCAAATTTCAACAAAAATGAAAGAAAAAATTAAATCACAATAGGATTATCTACAAAAAATTACACTGACCGTTGAATTTGACGGAAAAACTAACGAAAGTCACCTCCATCAACCACGAGGGTGTTATGTGCTAATATATAAAACATAAGGTAGTCATCTGCAAAAGTTTGTAATAACAGAGAGTTAAGTGCTATTATCCCTAAATAAAATCATATAAGCTAAAATATTTTCTCAGTTTACATTATTATTATATGATTTATATTTATTTTATTTAACTTTAACATGTTGTAGCGTAATAATATAAAATTATATAATCGATTTTTGTAATAAAATATATAGAGTAGGATAAATCGCTAGTTGGTTGTTTCAGATATTTAGTGATGCGTTATTAGTTGCATTTTTATTCAATTACGTCCTTATTAGGCCATCTTCAATAGTTGTTTAAAAATCGGTTGTCTATATCTATAATTTAAGAGACGAACAGTGTTATGCAACACCACTTTTAACATCACACTCCAACAACATTATTTATATTTTACACAATTATCATATTTTATTATTTTACAAAAAAAATAGTTTTGAATTAATTTTAACAATTATAATTTTAATTTCAAATACATACATATATTTTATTTTAGGTTTTTACTCAGAAACTTGTTTGGAATTAAAATATATTGCAAAGGATAATTTAATGTTGGGTAAATTACAAACACCTCCCTGAGGTATGGTCAAATTACATAAACACTCCTCTTGTTTGAATAATTACAACCACCCCCCTCAACTCATCAAATTTAGTGGAATCTTCGAGATTATATGGAATATTATCACTTTTGTACCCGTTTTATCCCATTCAAACTCTACATTATGAAGCAAGATGATCATAATATGTGATTTTTAGCTTGTATATATCAGTTTGTGGTGCATCGGAAACTGTATTTTTTACACAAAAAGCATACAAACTAGATCACATTTCACAGAATCTAGATGACTATGTTGAATTTGGCACCATAGAGGTGGAGGTCTAAGAAAAAAACATAGTTGAGGGGGTAGATGTAATTATCCAAACAAGAGGGGGATTTTTGTAATTTGACCATACCTCAGGGGGGTGTTTGTAATTTACCCTTTAATGTTATATATACATATATTAAAAAAAAAACGAAACACTCTTTATTTTATAAATAAAAATCATACATGGAAACATATATGTGAATAATAGCAAAATAATTATTATATTTAATGTATAAAAAATAGCACTCATGGAATTTTTATTATTGTTTATTCTTACACAATTTGTCAAATTGTGGTTTTGGTTTCTCAAATTTAGATATGCAAAGTTAAAATGTAAAAAATTTTGCCTTTTCCCATTTTGTTGTTGGAGTTATAACTTTTGGTTTAAATATGTAAAAGATGTAAATTATAGACATACGTCATGTTGTTGGAGATGCTCTTACTCTCAACCAATTGAGATAAAACAAGTAGAAATATTAGAGAGTTAGTGCGAAAAGTAATCTTATAGTAATATTTTCAATAAGTCATGCATAATTTTTCGTTTTTTTTTATTTATTTATTTATTTATTCAATCTTGAGTTGTGATGGACCCATGCCCAAAGACCATACCAACAAGTTCATAGGGCACATAAATCAAATCCAAATCCACTAATTATACAAGTTCAAATTTGCTAAGTCTCAAACTGATATGATCTACGTAGTTAGGCCCAAGTCGGTCCATGTTAAGTGGCTTAAGTTCATGAGAATATATGTCTCTATATAAATACCCAGAAATTTCATAATCAAAGGTACGCAATTCATAACTCTCGAACAGTCTCTTGTATTCTCTGAATTTTTTTATCACAGTGTCAGAGGGCTTTCGTCGAGACCAATCCCCGCACCTTAACATTTTTTTGTAATGCAGGTAGTACCCACAAAAGAGATCAAGAAATGCGATGGAAGAATTGCAAAATATGACGTGAAATCGTACCGGATCAAGTTGGTTCTTACAAAAGTGATGAATTCTTTGGACACCCAAAAAGATTACACACTTTTTTAGGGTTGAGTTTCAATGCCAAGTCCAATACATTGACATTGTTAACTTCATGTGATTTATGTATTGAAAATATCAATTAATATTTCCTTTTAATTGTTCCAAGAAATGATTGGCAATTGTGCTCAAGAATCAAATCGGTCTAATAAAATACTTAAACATTCTATTTGACCATATGGTTAGTAACATTAAACCTCTCGAATAAAGAGTTTAAGTGGTGGATTACAATTCTATATATCTTTTTCCTTCTCCCCAAACATTAAAAATTACATTTTTATATTAAAAGTATTAATGGTGAATTTATACTTTTCAATATAAGGATACAATGGTGAAATTCATCCCCCAATTTTCACCAAATTTTATAAATATAATTAGAAAAAGCAATTGAAAATCGATCCCATTCTATGTCCAATTCAATTTTAAAAATAATGGCCAGGGCCCACGTGGAATAATGATTAAGAAAAATAAATTATTACTAATTAATTAGGAGAAGAATTTTATGTTTGCTTTTTTTTTTTTTTTTCTTTTTTCTATATAATTATGTTGCTAGTATTGTAGCATATGATTGGTTCCAGATGTTGTAGAATTAAAAATAAATAAAAATTGGTAATAATTATTTTGCAAATTACTATGGCAAAAAAAAATGGTAATAATCATTACTAAATGTGTAACTTATTTCAATGTTGTGAAATATATTTTATGATTTAACAATTTAAAATATTGCATTTTGTTGGCATTTTGTGTGACTAATTGATACCATCAAGTCTCGTGTCATCACATCAAACCGAGTCACGGGTCACAATATATAGGAATAATAAATAATTTAAATAAAACTTTTGAAATTTGTTTTTAACTTTCGATTTGAAATAAAAAATAATAATGTACAGTTAAACAACTATAAATTAATATAATTTGAATAAGAGAAATTCTAATAATTAAGCAAATTATTAAATTATCGTGTTAATAATTTAACATATCTTTCTTGAATCGGAATAGAAAAAACTTATTATTTATTGAATTTATTAATTTATCGAGGTTGTACCGTGTATTACTATTATAAATTAGTAAATACTTTTGTTTTCGTACTCATAACTAATAAGTTAGCACTATTCTTTATTTCTTGTCATGTAATCATAGACTTTTTAACTTCTCTCAATTTGCAAAACAGCCCTTCTAAAATAAAGTATTAACACATTCTACCAAACATACAGAGCTTCAAAAAACAACAATTCTAACAACATCCAAAACCTCTCACACTGCTTCTCCAATGGCTGCCACCTTACTGTTTCTCTCAACACTACTCTCAACACTTGTTGCCAGCTCAGCATTTTCCGAACGAGAAACCCTAATCCAGTTCAAGAACTCCATTGTAGACCCAACAAAAGCTCTCTCTGACTGGTCAAACACAACATCAATCCACCATTGTAGCTGGACTGGAGTTTCTTGCACAAACCCTTTTCTTGTTTCTTCAATCAACCTTCAAAGTTTGAATCTTTCTGGTGAAATTTCATCCTCTCTCTGCAATCTTGTTAATCTCACTCATCTTAATCTTGCTGACAATTTCTTTAATCAGCCAATCCCACTTCATCTCTCTGAATGTGTATCTCTGGTCACTTTAAATCTAAGTAATAACCTAATTTGGGGTACATTACCAGATCAAATCTCTCAGTTTAAGAAAATGGAGTTTCTTGATTTTAGCAGGAACCATGTTGAGGGTAAAATCCCAGACAGCATTGGATCATTGCACCACCTTAAAGTTTTGAACTTTGGCAGCAATTTGCTCTCAGGTGAAATTTCACCAGGGGTTTTTGGTAATTTCACTGAGCTTGTGGTTCTTGATTTGTCTCATAACCCATTCTTGGTTAGTGAAATTCCTGCTGATTTTGGCAAACTGAGTAAACTTGAACAACTTTTATTGCAAAGCTCAGGTTTTTATGGTGAAATACCAGGTTTCTTTAATGGTCTGAAGAGTTTGAAAATTTTGGATTTGTCCCAGAATAATCTTACTGGTTCTTTACCTAGGATTGAGTTGTTGTTGTCGTCGTCTCCTCGAAATTTGGTTTCGTTTGATGTTTCACAGAACAAGCTTTCCGGGCCATTTCCTAATGGGGTTTGTGAATCGAAAAGCCTTGTGCATTTGAGTCTGCATACAAATTTCTTTAATGGCTCGATTTCGAATGAATTCATCGTTAAATGCACGAATCTTGAGAAATTCGAAGTTCAGAACAATGGGTTCAGTGGGAAATTCCCTTCTTGGCTTTGGTCATTGCCTAAAATTAAGCTCATCAGAGGCGAAAACAATAGATTTACGGGTGAAATACCCGATTCGATATCGGAAGCTGCTCAATTAGAGCACGTGCAAATCGATAACAATAGTTTCACCACTAAATTTCCATTGGGAGTTGGGAAATTGAGAAGCTTGTATAGATTATCTGCATCATTGAATGGCTTGTACGGTGAGCTTCCTCCGAATTTCTGCGATTCTCCCGTGATGAGTATTATCGATTTCTCGCACAATTTTCTCTCGGGGAATATTCCCGAGATGAAAAATTGTCGAAAGTTAGTATCTTTATCGCTGGCAAATAATAGCTTTGTCGGTGAAATTCCGGAATCTTTGTCCGATTTGCCGGTTTTAACGTATCTCGATCTTTCTTGTAATAATCTCAGTGGGTCAATTCCTCAAGAACTCGAAAATTTGAAGCTTGCTCTATTTAATGTTTCGTTCAATCATCTTTCGGGTAGGGTTCCGTTGTCATTGATTTCCGGTCTACCCGCTTCGTATTTGCAAGGAAATCCTGATTTATGTGGGCCCGGTCTGCCGAATTCTTGTCTGAACGACAGCTCAGCGAGCAAATCTTTTAGCTTCGCTAAATTGACATTTGCCTTAGTTTTCATCGCAATAGCTTTCGCGATTTTTGTCTTTGCCTTTGGGTTTTACATGATACGTTCGTACAAGAAGTCTCGGTTAGGTTTGTGGAGATCGGTTTTCTTTTACCCTCTTAGAGTAACCGAGCAAGAATTGCTTATGTCGATGGATGAAAAATCGGTTAGAGGAAATGGTGGAAATTTTGGGAGAGTTTACGTAGTGAATTTACCGAGTGGCGAATTTGTGGTTGTGAAGAAGATATTGAATTTCTCTTACCAATCTTCGAAAGCACTGAAAAACGAGGTGAAGACGCTAGCCAAAATCCGGCACAAAAACGTTGTGAAAATCATGGGATTTTGTCATTCGGATGATTCGATATTTATGATATACGAATATCTACCGAAGGGAAGCTTAGGAGATTTTCTTGGAAAACCCGACTTCGATTTTTCGTGGAGTTTGAGATTGAAGATAGCTATTGGAATTGCTCGAGGGCTGGCTTATCTTCACAGAGATTACCTTCCACATTTGTTGAATCGAAACTTGAAATCGAACAATATTCTTTTAGATGCCGATTTCGAACCGAAGCTGACTGATTTTGCGTTGGATCGGATTATTGGAGAAAATACATTTCAGTCCATAATTTCATCACAATCTACATCTTCTTGCTATTTGGCACCAGGTACTATAGTAGTTTAAAAAAAAAAAGAAATTGATTTAGTCTCTTTTACTTAATTTTGTTTTTTTTTTTTTCGATCTGACAGAATATGGACACATGAAGAAGGCGACTGAACAAAACGACACGTACAGCTTTGGTGTGGTTCTGTTGGAGCTATTGACGGGTCGAAAAGCAGAGGAAAACAAATCGGGCGGGGCTCCACTCGATGTTGTAAAATGGGTCCGGAGAAAGATTAATATAACCGATGGTGCTTCGAGAGTTCTTGATCCCAAGGTTTCGAGTTTGTTTAGACAACAAATGCTCGATGCACTGGAAATTGCTCTCCGTTGTACTAGTGTTGTACCCGAAAAACGGCCTTCGATGTACGAGGTTGTAAGATCACTCCAGTCTCTAGAAATTATGTAAGAACTTGTTTTTTTTTTTTAAATTTTAATATCATTTACATGAAATTTTCTTTCATGTTTTTGTAACATGTTTAATATAGTCCTATGTATAATATGTTCTTACAAAATCTAAATTCTCAATCTTTAACAATATAATAGATAAATAAAATGAACAATATAATAAATAAAGAAATAAAAACTAGAAATAAATTTATATAAATACTAATTAACCATACTTTAACTGGGCTTCATAAAACCACAAGTTAATACAGTGTTTTGTTTTCCTGCATGAACAACTAAAGTCTATTCCAAGACTAAAACAAATCATTCTACTGCATAATATATAGCTAAAATTAAATTTAAAAAAAAAAAAACAAATCAAGAAACAGCAGCAACTAATTTCTTGATTGAAACTCTTTCATTACAGCAAAGAGTTGTTCCACAACATCATCAATTTCTTGATCTTTCTTTGTCCTAAGATTCTCCTTCATTTCAGCAGCCCTTTTTCTGACAAACTCACCGCCATCTCCAACGACAACCTCGTTGATAACTGCAGCCAGTTTCTCCTTACGAAGCCTATTCTTCTCGTCCCTCACAACTTCAACACCTACACCAACTTCTTCGACAAGCCGAGCATTGATCGGCTGGTCAAGATGCATTGGAACTGCAATAATCGGGACCCCAAAATTCATGCTTTCAAGAACCGAATTCCAACCGCAATGACTCACAAAACCTCCGACACTAGGATGTTCTAGAATCTTCGCCTGCGGGGCCCACCCCTGCAAAACCATACCCCTCTCTCCAACCCTATCGAGAAACCCTCTAGGCAAGGTTTTCTCGAGCAACAACCCGTTAGAAAGCCCATTCGAACCACCTTTCGGAAACCTCACAACCCATATGAAGTTGAGTTTGCTCATTTCTAAACCATAAGCAATCTCATCTAGATCTCCCTTAGTGAGAAAATACTCGCTCCCGAACGAGACAAAAACAGTCGATTTCTCCTCTTTCTTGTCTAGCCACGAGAGAATCTCGTCGCTAATTTCGTCGCCCTTTTCGTCGGGGGTCGGCTCCTGCACCAAGGGGCCCACCGGAACAAATTTTTTTCCGACCAACTCGGTCAAATAGTCAATATACTCACCTTCGATATCCCTAAACCCTTTGATCAGCACAATCTTGAGCGACCTCTCGAAACCCACAACCGCCTTAGTCCTCTCCTCGAGGTTTCTCCCACAAGCCAACAACTTCTCCATCTTATCCGATTCGTAGTCGCGAAAGCGAATCGTTTTCGACGGGAACTCCGTTTCCGGATTCTTGAAGTAGTGGAACATGAAGCAAGTCATGGTGGAGCTACTCGTGATGAATTGGACAGCCGGGATATTTTGCTCGTTCGCAACGAGTGGGGCCCACGGTTGGAGAAAATCGTAAATGAGCAAATCGGGCTTGATATCTGCAAGAATATTGGAGAACTCGTCGACCGACGAGTCGAGGGCTTCCTTGAGTTTTGGCATGAGATGGGGCGGGAGCCCGTTAGTGGTGTGGAGCTTACGTGGAAGGCCCGGTAAAACGGGCAAGAGGAGTGGGACTAGTTTGATGGAGTGGGAGAGTTTCGGAGTAATTTTTTCTTCGATGCAAGTGAGTGTGGCTATGGTGGAGCAAAGGTATATTTTGAAATTTCTGGTGGTGAGTTTCTTGGCTAACTCGAGGTAGGGTGTTATGTGGCCATAACCTAACCATGGGAACATCACAACCTTGATTATTGGGGTTTCGTTTCTAGTAGCTTCCATTATGAAAAACACACACACCAAACACGCACTAACTCTGTATGTATGTATGTATATATATCTCTCTCTGTAGCAAAAGACTGTAAGATTTTTCTTTTGTCTGGTTTTGAGGATGGGTTTGTGAGAGGTTTGCAGTCGGGGGGATGTATTTACGGTGGAGGTGATGATTTGCATGCATGGAAATTTCCATACGTGAAATAATGGAAATAAATCATTTTTTCCATAATTGATCGTTAAATAGGAGATTCTGCTTTCCTTATTCATCAATGCCTTTCCATTAATTCATTTCTTCATTATGTTAATGCTGAAAATAATATATAGATTACGGGAGTTTTTCTTTTTTAATAATTATTTATTACTTATTTTTATAAGTTATTCTGCACGGAATCTTTTTGTGGCCCATTTAATATGGTGAAGCCCAACTTATTAATTCACTTATACAGATTGGACCCTTTGTTTGGGCCCAGTCTTTATTATTATTAATTAATAATAATAAATATAATAAGATAATTATAGTACTAATAATAATAATATAATAAATTCATTAAATTTTGCAAACTATTCTGAGCTGAAAATATGAATGAATCGTGGTAAAATCGTAATAAGATTCACTTGCATTCATATACTAAGATTTACTTGTATTATATCATATCTTGATTTAATATTGGTAGAATGAAGATGGATACAAGTTATTTGTATCCGGTTATTTGGAATTGAATTTATGTTTGGATTTGGAATTTAATTCGAAATCAAAGATACAAATCCGATCCACCACGTCAGCAATCCTAATTTAGTACAACTGAAGCAATGATAGATTAGAGGTACTACACTTTTAAGGCTCACTAGGGTTATTATATGATTAACAATAGTTAATTAAATAAAAAAATAGTTAATTAAAAAATAAAACTTGGGCCAAACTAGTGGCCCACCACTGACCCGTTAAACATAAATATACTGCCAGCGGCCCAGCAGTATTTCTGTAAGCCCGAAAAAATAAATTCTTCATATATAATTATTAGGAAAATTACAGTTTTTCACCCCTCAAGTTTGCACTGATTACAGATTTGGCCCCTCATATTAAAAAAAAAACACATTTGATCCCTCATGTTTCAAAAATTCTACATTTTTTTCCGTTAAAACTAATGGAATCAAGCGTGTGCCCATCAACTACTTAACTGCAAACTAATGGTAAATTGACGGAAATGACAACAAATGCTAGATTATTGAAACATGAAGGACCAAATGTGTATTTTGTGAACACGAGGGACAAAATGAGAAATCGGTGCAAACTTGAGTGATGAATTTTTTTTCGTATGATTATTTATTATTATATATTTTTTTAGAAGAAATTCTTCATAATGTTGCTACAGTGAAATTGCGTTTTCTATATATTTTCAGAGTTTTTCGCTCCATATTTACCTTCTTTTCATAGAAAAAAAACCAAAAAAGAAAAGAAAAAGACAGTTGTTGCTAAGTATTCAGTCTTAAGTGGCTTGCCAGACCTCACGAAGAAGATCATACCTAGCGTTGGCTCCATCGTAACCCGCTTCTTTCCGATCGCCACTTCCAACAGCTGCTGCAGTGGGAGACAATGGCAATTTGTTCAGACAGCCCTCCAATTCATCCAGCTCTTCATCACTAGTGTATCCCTTTCTCTGCACGCATGATGCACTCTTCGAAAGCACAGCATTTGCATCCGCCTCCGCAACTTTTTCTGCCACGTCAGCAGAGGAAGGAGGCGTGTACACAATCGGCGCAGCACTGTAGGGAAAGCTACTGGAGGGGTTCCCCAACACCCTACGCTCTATAATGCACTGTCGATACGTACACGAACAAGGAATCAATGTATCAGTATCTATGCAAATGTTTCGCCACATAACTGCTTTTCGTATCTGTTAACAAGAAGATATAATATACCTCAGCATTTATAGCCTCTAAAACAGCACCTGCAACAGGATCAGGGCAGAACTCATCGGGAGAGAAATTGCACAGCACTCGCTTAACTAACGGAAGACTGATTGACGGGCACACCTATTAAAATTATAAAAAAAAAGAAAAACGACCCCGGGATGAATATGTATCTTTACACTAGAGAAAATACAATTCAATGAAAAATATAATTTTTCAAATTTTTGTACCTCCATTCTGATATTACGGTCCATGAGCATATCTTTGGGAAGCATTAGAAGGTCACTCAATGCATTAAGAAGTGTGAAGCTTTTCGGTTCTTCAGTACCCTCGAGACTTCTATTTTCGTCCTTTGCAGAACTATTAGCATCCGCGCCAAGAAATTCAGACAGCCATCTCGTCCAATTGCCAACCTGAGGGAGCACAATCAGCGTCTTTAGTTTGTAACAATAAAATCCGTTCAGTTGTGCAATCGTTCTAGAACAAGTATGTGTTTGAAGTTAATTTAGAGTAGGACGTTACGGAATTTTTTAGCTGTGCGCCAGACCCAAAACACAAATCTCCAGCAGGAATTGGCAAAACTTTGGAGTCCACAATTGGATCGGATACAGGATCGGTAGGAATCTCGTGCGCCGATTCACGTAGAATAGCATTGAACATGGCAACATCTAGCCTGTCAGTACATTGTTCCATCACCTATAATAAAATACACATATATTTGATCAGACAATACTCTTGCAAATTGCAATTAGCCCACACCGCCAAATAATAAAATATATAAGAAAAGAAGAAGTAGCCTATTAATCACCTTCCTTGCCAAAACAGGCAAGCATCCACATCCGTGCCCTCCCGCTCGAACAGGACAAAGTCTTTTGAGAGCATCGTGAAACGCATTTTTCCAAAGGTTAATGGAGAAGTTTCCTTGTTTATGGTCACCGAGAGCTGGACCAAGTAACCTATCAGCACCTTTGTTTGTAACGGAATCACCATCGGGTGATTGCATATTAGGTGTCAGAGTCTGAACCAAAAGAAATAGTAGTTCAAAACACGGTTTATACCGAGCACAATTCATATTATTACCATAGAAACATATAGAGCATAAAGTAATCAAATCACCTGCCACCATATAGACTCGACTATCCGTGAGAATATCCAAGACTCCACTTTCTCCAAGGCAGAAGTGAAAGTTCTCGTTTCTTGCCAGTCATCAATAAATTGCAAGAATCCCTGCTTATTCAGTTGTTTACTTGCACTACTATTCCTTCGTTTAGGTGGTGAAGACTTCTTTTCACTTCCATAGGACTCGAATACTTTTGCGGAGTTACAGGAACTCCCAAATGCTTGAGATAAAATCTCCCTCAGAACAACAATGTTTGACAACCAAAAAGTCAACCTAACAAAAAAGGAAACAGATTAGATTTAGGAATTTTCATCTAAATTAAATTATTAAAACTCTTACATACTAGATGAATCTGCAATTAATTACTAACCTGGAAACGTCATTACCACAGGACTTGGAAACTAAAACAATACCAGAAACGGTGTTTCTAGCAACAGTAGCTCGCTTGTCTTGCAACCAGTATTTGCATGCATGAATGTAGAGTCTCGAAAGGCGCCTCGCAGGTGTATGTACCTTGTGTGCAGAGCTTCCATGCTCGGGTACCACAGAATAAAGTGCAATTTCAAGAGCTGCAACTTCTCTTAGTTCACTTTCAAGACTCTTAATCCTCGTTTCCATTTCCTCAATCCTTCGATCTAATGCAGCCTGCTCTTCCTTCTTGTCATTTTCCTCCGTATTAACCGCCTCGTCGTCACTACACACACTATGAGTAGCATTCGGAACCTCATCCAGTAAATCCACCCCTTCCGAAGAATCAGACAGAGGCTTTGGATGGACTTTCATGTTTTTCAAATTATCGGATGAACTCCTGGCATTTGAATTGGAAAGAGTTTTTTCAGGTTGAGCCACTTTCGTTGGTGTTTCTTTAGATGCTGTTGTCTGTAGATTCTCTGTTATGACAACCTTTTTGGGAGCCGTGATAACTTTTTCTGCTTTCTCCTCTTCAGCATTCGTTTGTGAGTCCCCTTGAGAAGAAACTGAATCAATACTAGTCTCGACATCAGATTCATCCACGACCTCCATATCACTTGAATTATTATCATTCACTTTTAGTGTTTTGGTGTTATGCAATGTTTCATCAGACCTATTGGCATCTTCATTAACTTCCGAGAGCTGTGTGCCATTTTTTAAACTACTTACTAACGTGCCGTTGTTCTGTTCATTGGAAGAAGGTTTGACATCCATATCTTTTGCTTTCAAGTTTCTGCCACCTTTCTTTTCTTGCACTTTACGATCCTTAGTATCAGATCTCGCAGAACGACTTTTCTCTTTGTTAATTGGACCCCTTTTCTTGTCAGTCTCCTTCATGCTCAATAATTTTTCCCCTCTGTCACTGAATAACAACGAACAGCCAATCAAGAAAACAAAATATTTATTTATGTTTCACTATACAAAATTGACATCACTCAATTTAACCGCAGTTCATTTTTTCTGCTGTCGACTATTCTATCAATTCAACATAGAGTTCAATTCAAGAGGCAAACACCATGGATGCTTCTGCAAGTGTTTGTAAATTAAACTTCAAACTCAATATTATAGCGATGCAGCAAAACAGAATTCTATTATGAACAGGAATTTCAGACAGATCTCGTGGGTTAAAACCATAGATTAGAAACGGAAACGGAAAAGGAAAGAGAAACGCATAAATACACAAATCTATGAACACAATTCAAACTAATTAAAGGAATGGGAAATAGATAACAGCCATAATTACAACATAATAAGAATTAAAATAAAAACTATCATAATGGCTGATCTCTGCCACGATAGAGAACCACAATGCAACAAATTAACGGATAAAAACGACGAGGAGATACAAGAAAACCTGATTGTTTTTTTTTTCTCAATCAATTCAGTTCAGCAAATGCACATAAAACTTCGTCCCTGAATATAGCAGAAAAATTACTGAAAAATAAGAAGCAGAATTTCATCAAAACTGCATCGGAAATCAGCGTTCGGATAAGAAACAGTACACCGCAAACTAAGGCGCGCAAATTAGTGATGAATGTAGACGGTTACATAAGCAGTGATGGCAACCGTCACACCAAAAACGCACGATTTCCGAATATAAATCCAACCGACACAGCCAAAAAAAAAAAAATACTCCAAATATAATAATTTCAAAAAATAAAAATCACAATTTAGAAACTAAAAATGAAAAAAATAAATAAATTCCAAAAACGACAAGATCTAAGTATGGAGAACAAAAAAGTGCATCGGTAGTTGCGAAAGCGATTTTGTTTCAGCCACAAAAAAAAAAAATTCAAAAAAAAGTAGTGGAAAGGTGAATTCGAGAATTTTACCCAAGCTTTTCCGAAGTGCAGCATCGAAGTTGAAGAAGCTTCTGCCAAAATCAAAAATCCAAATCCTCTTTCTCTCTCTCTAAAAGCAGCTCAGAACGAGTAGTAGCTTCTCCTGTGTGTATAAACATGTATGTGAATATACATAGACACATATACGTACAGTGATGAGTGTATCTAATGGTGGTGGTGGGGGTGGGGTGGGGTGTTTGTTACTGCTGGCGCTCTGGGTGCAATTATGGAATGTGGTGGTGGTAGAAGAGTGCGGGAGAGAGATCCATTTTAAAAATCAATTTTTCTTTTTTTAATATATATTTCCTTTTGTTTTATTTAAATTTTAATTTAATGTTTCTCTGCATAAATAAACGGAGCGGATTTGACCGGGTGCAGGGTGTCGGTGAGGGATAATGACCGGGAGATCCCGGTTCCGTTACGCGTCGATTAATTTATTTTGTAAATGGCAAAAATACAGTTTTTGTCCCTCGAGTTTGCACTGTTTTTACATTTGACCACTCATGTTCATAAAAAATACATTTAGTCCCTTATATTTCAAAAATTCGACACTTTAGTCATTTTAGTCAATTTTCCGTTAGAAATAACAGAATCAAGCGTGTGTTGCCATCACTGATGGTAAATTGACGTAAATGACCGAAAGTGTTAAATTACTGATACATGAGGGACCAAATGTGTTTTTTGTTACAGATGGACTAAATGTGAAATCGGTGCGAATTTGAGGGATGAAAACTGTAAATTGTAAATTCTTTTTAGAATTTTGTAATTAATCAGTAATATATAAAAGAAATCAAACGAAAAATTATATTCCTTGATTATTTATTTTTTTGTGAGTATAATTTTAATATGAAAAAAAAAATGAATTGATTAATAAATAAATAAAGACCAATAAAATTTAATAAAAGAGAATAAAAATGAAAAAGACATCACAAGAAAGAGGAAGGCTAGTGGGAAGTCAAACAATGTAAGTGTCACCCACCTGTGACCCAATCGATTCCCACCGTCACCGTCACCGACAGCGACGTTTTCGCTACTCCACAGTCTAAATCGAAGCTGGCAGCAGCTTGCTTATGTAGGTTTTGCTAATAATTAGATGTATTGTAGGCCCTTTTAATTTCTTTTTATTCATATTTTTCTCATGCAAAAATCCAACAACTACTATTGAATTTTATTTCCTTTGTTAAAGGCCGTACGTCCACAATAATTTATTTTGCCTATTCTTTTTTTATTTATTGAAAAGACCATTCAATTTGTATCATCCAATCTTTTTGTTTGGACACTAAGCAAAAAAATGAAAAAAAAAAAATAGGTAGTTGATTGAAGTTAAAGGACTAAATTGACCTCTTTAGTCATGAAAGTTAATGTTGAATAACGTTTAAATGGGAAGGACAAATCGGTTCACTGGGTAAGTTTTTTCTTCCTCTTAAAAAAGAAGGATAGTTACGGGTTATCTGAATTTCTCAACTGGCATCTCGAACTTATGACTAAATATAGGTGTAAAATACTTCCCAACGGGCTACCTTATCTTGACTGTCCGCTGAGTAAGTTAGATGGTACGCGATCCGATTTAATACACAAGTGGTGGGAGAAATAGCTAAAAATCCGAAGATGTTATTGATCTATAACCCACAAAGTGGGGCCAATCACGAGCTTTGGATAAATCACATTCTTTTTTTTTTTTGTTAAAAATAGAGATAGATTTATTCTAGTGCCATAAAAAGAAAAATAATAATAATAATAATAATAATAATAATAAATTAAAAATTGGTGCAAATGGATGTGTTTGACAAATGCATGAAATTTGAGATGTGTCTATATTTTTTTAACGTTGGTTTAAATTTGAAAATTCTCTGCCTTTTGACTCATCTACCAAAATAACAAAGTCCATCTATTGAAATAACTAGGTAGGATCCACTTACAAAGAATCCAATGCCAAGGCCATTTATATGTATAATACATGTATATAATATGGGCAATTACGGCCACCGGGTAAGATTAAATTATGAAAAAACCCCTTTTTATTTGGATTATTACAACCGCTATCCCCAATTATGCATTTTTTTTAAAAACCACACATTTAGTAGGTAAGTTTGACGTCGTAAGGATAGAAGTGCAAGACAATACAGAGTTGATGTATGGTTATAATTACTCAAATGTGATGGATTTTCGCAATTTGGTCTTACCTTAGGGGATTGGCTGTAATTTGACATATATATAATTTGTTATTATTAGTATGACCCATGAAAAGTAATAACCAAATAAAAGAAAGTGAGAAGGAATCAACTAGGCACAGCACACTCGACCCCGCAATAAAATCAAAGGGATTTTTCTTGTCTGAATGTTCAATAATGCTATTATTTCAAGTACTTGAGCATACCGTAGAAGAATATCATCAATGAATGTATAATTAATTATTATTATTATTATTATTATTGCATTAAAAGAATGCAAACATGCAATAATTCTTCCCTACTTCAATTGTAGAGGAAGCTTCTGCATGTTGGCCTTTGTACATGATCCTAGGAACATGCCAATTCATTATTCTGACAACTATATAGTAATCTTCATAATCTCTCTCTCTCTCTCTCTGAAACACACACACAAACACACAGACACGAACTCGGATCAGTTACATACTATATGCTCGGAGAAACGTGTCTGCGTTTTTGTGCATAAACGAAAATACATACTATAACATGTGTACTTTAACTAATGTAGTAGAACACCAAATGTAGCATTTGATTTCAAATGCCGTTAGAGTTTCATGGTTCGATAAAAAACGGAGAAATGTTCAATTGAATGATCCAGAGCCTCAAAAATCCAAACTACACCTTTCTAAACCTAATGTTAAGTAATTGCTAACTACATCTGTTTGAATTTAGATAGTGCGTTAGAACTTCTAATTTTCACTGGATATTGACACGAAAACGATAAATATCCAGACTATGATACTCGATATTCAGAACCTTTCGAGGTGTTAGACACAACACTAAATAGGAAAAGATCCGACGGGTGGCTTCAAATCTATTCTATGCTAACTTTGGTGAAGTTCATCGGGTAATATATCCTACTGTACACGTGTATATATTCATACATGTTTTACACACATCCACATGTATGTATGTGTGTAGATTAATTGTAATATGTTGATTGAAGATCGACAAAAGCATCAGCAGAACTCTACGCCCTTTGAAATCTACAACTGCTACAATGTAGTCTTGTTATTTAAAAGGATGAGGAGCAACAGCGTATACAAGGTTAAAGTTGTCAATTCATACCTCAATTTCCTTAAAAGACATCAGCCAAATTTGAATTGAACTCAAACTTTACTCTTCTCCCCGAAAATGCTACGCACTACAAACAGTCAAGATATATCTTCAAAACCCTCTTACGAGTGTTATAACTGTAGGATCTAGTCTATTATTCTAAGTTGACGAGCAATAAGTAACCAGTTTACATTATCGATTATTCTCTCCAAATGCAGTGAAATTAAGGCTATCGGTAATCTTGGAATGCCAAAAGATGGATATCCAAGGAAATGAGTTCTGAATGACGAACGTAAAGAACCTTAAAGATAAACATCACGACTATGTTTACGGAGTTTCTAGATTCATGATATGATGGACCGACAGTCTTATGTTCACATTCACATTGAAGACCAAAACTCAGAAAAAGGTCGGTCTACAAATATCTACGACTGTAAATAACCGGTTGACCAAGGATGTTGCTCCATACAACGTTCAAATAAAAAAACCATATCGCCTACTTAACGATAGATGGTTCCATTGGTGTTACACTATTATCGAGAAAATGAAAAATCTATGAAATGATAATCTAGATAAACCTCTCCAACTATTCATGAAGACACTTTCTACTTTTTCTTATACTGGTTTCTTTCACAATCAGTAGTTCCCCAGCTGGAACTAACATTTACGAGCTAATACAATGATACTGAATCAATGAAAATGATCGATAATTATCAACGGTAGCACATTGCAACAGCGAAAAAAAATATATACATGCAAAATTACACCATTGCTTTGCCTTTAGTGCGCCTTTACTCAGCATTTGTCTATCATAGAGCAGTTCGTAGCGATCTCATATCAGCAATTAGCATCTATATAGTGACCCGACAATCAAGATAGTCGACAAAAGAGGTCTCAAATCCTAAACGAAAACCTACACGTTATAGCATATGCGAAGTCTGAGAACCAATTTTTCTCGTCGGAAATAGAATATAAAGGAACCCTATCATCAGAAAATGCAATCTAACAGAAGGGAAATATAAAATACAATAAACCATGCATTGTAGAAGAATCGTTTAAACCCTGAAACTCGAAACTTACGAAATCACAAAAACTTAATCCAACTGAAAAGCAAATGCAATGCATTCATCCAATGCACACAAAATGTAACATTATTTCGAACCAATGTAACCCCAAGTAACTCAAACACTCTGAAAACCACAGTATATTAATAGCATTCGATGCAAAATTTGTCTAAATTAAAAAAACACGAAAAACAAAGTCAGCCAATTACATTTATTTCTTCAAAACTAGATAAGATAACCCAAGACGATTCATCCGCTTCGTTTCTAGCGTGAAGATACAATAATGAGCCGGGAAAAAAAAAACAAAAAACACCATACCCCAGTAAATGGCAGATATCTTCTTCAATCGGAATCAACGGCGGGCTGTGCGGCCTCCAATTCGAGCCGTTCGAGGGCTTTCTGGTGGGCCCAGGTCTCAATCGTGAGATCGGGCTTCGCGCTCAGACCAACTCCGAGGATGACAATAGTAAGGAAGCTGGTGATGTAGCAGGGGAGCTCCCAATCCTCCCATTTACGCGACTCTCCCGGCGGCGGCGGCGTACGGCTGAAGGGCAGACCTTTGGGGTGATCCTCGTGACCTGGACTTGTCCACCGGCTAGGACCGTGTCCGCCGCCTCCACGTGTACGAAGGGATGGGCTGAGGCGAGACCGGAGAGTGTTCGCGGCGGCCGCGAATGGCTTAAACGACGGCATTTTTGGGTTGGAGAGAGTGAATCAGAAGTGATTGGGGGCGTATTTGATTTTTGGGGTTTCGCTTCTGAATCGGAGTTTGGGAGGGGTAATACGACGTCGTTGTGAGAGTTGAGTATTTGATTTTTGGTCCTTATGGTTTCAGGTAATGCAAATTAGTCCCCATGCATTTTGCACAAACAGCATTCGTGCCCCTTAATTTTTTTTATTTGCTATTCTAATCATACTATCACAAACAAATTCTCGCATGTATAACTTTTTCAGATTAATCTATGACGAAAAATCAAACCAAACTAATCGAGTACTCGGGTTTAAGATGTTCGTCAAAATCTCAACTTGTTACTCTATCGAACCAAACTTGAACGCATATTTATGTTCAATAAGCAATATCATGAAGCTTTGCCTCGAGTTCGCTAGCTGGTTGAATCAACAATCGATTCGCTAATCAAACCATTGTCACTTACCCTAATTGAACATTTTTTTTTATCATTATTTATTGTAGTGTTCTCTCATTACAATATATACATAATAAGTATTTTCATCAAATCGAGGTTTACTATCTCTTAAAGACTAATGAAAAAATCGAACAAATGTCGTATTTCACGTAACTTTTACAACAATTAGCAAGTGCCTGAAAAAAAACGCTCCTTGCTTTTAGCAACTCAAACAGAAACGTAACTTATAATAAGTTGGAGTGAAAAATCGAGACGTTCTTAAAAATACTCAACATCTTTGTTTTCTCCTCTGTATAATCCAGAATAGAAATGGAGCAAAGAAACATTATTAACAGTTGAAGGCCGAAAATCGAGAGGAATATTCCACAATCCCGTTTTCTCTTTGGACCATCTCATATTCACATTTTCGAAAACCAATCCATCAATATGCTCCATTACAAACCCTGCAGTGGTACTATGATTGACCAGACCTTGACAACCTGGTCTGTAGTCAACAAGCCCATCGGTGTAGTTTGTCCATCTTTTGTAAGTTAAGTTCACGTTAACAAACTTTAAATCGCTAAGGATTCCACCTTTTGAACCGGATAAGAAAACGCCGTTTTCGGAAACTGATGTGATGTTTATGAATTGGAGATTGGAGATGGACCCCGCTTTCGAATTGCTGTCGCGTGGGCATGTTGTGACGTAAATCGGCTCTGCTCTGCCCCACCATGATGGATCGTAGTATCTAGTTGTGATGTTAATGTTCGAAAAGGTGATGTCACTAACATTTCCTGCACATGTAACGAAAACATATTTCAAAACTCAAGATCACATGCAATGAAATTCTTAAAGTTCACTAAGGCTCTGTTTGGATCAGGGAAAATATTAAGTAAAAAAACGAGATAAAATTAGATTTCTTACGAAAATATTTTGGGACTTAACCACGGAAAATGCCTTTTCATAAACCGATGATAAAAGAATCAAGAATGTGAAGGGAGATTTAGTGTATGTATGTATATACCTCCATCTCGAATTTGTAATCCGAGGCCTCTATGAGATTCTACGATGGTTATATTATCGAAAATCAAATGTTTGAAAGCATACGAGCTAGCACTCCCGAGCTTGATGGCCGACGACTTTGTTTTAATCCAGCAATCGGTGGCAGTTAGATTGTAGATGGGACCCGTGTACGTTTTCGGACATATAGCATCATCGCCCGTGTCTATAACGCATCTTGTTATGAGTGTATTGTTTGAATCTTCGATATCTATGCCATCGTTGTTAGGAGAATTGAAATCCCCGTAGATTGAAACGTCGTGAATCGACGTGTTTTGACAACGAACTACGTGCAAGCTGCAATAATGTAATTGTAAAATCAAAAGAGAATCTAAAGAACACAAGTGAATAAATTCAAATTCAAATTCAAATTTATCGTAAATAAATTCATCTAAACCAACAAGTTGCCATAGATTTTTATCATTGATTTAAATATAAGAGGAAATGAATAATCAGGAAAATTAGTGATGCACAACGTACCACCAGTAAGCAGGTTCGTTGAAGCTGACATCCCAAACCCTAACGTTCCTGCACCCAATAAACCCCACCAGTCGCGGCCTGCACTCGTCTCCCAAACACGCGCCGGTCTCGTTCCAGCTCACCATCACGTTCTTCCTCTCGTCGAATCTCTTCACGAACTCCAAACCCTGGCCGTTGATCTCCCCGCCGCCGGTGATCCCCACATCCGCCGCATCCTCCGCCACCACCACGTACCATCTGTCCTGCTTCTCCGGGTAGTCTTCCAGCCTGGTGCCGCCGAGGACGGTGGCGTTCTCCGAAATGTTCAGCGTGACGCCGGTTTTTAGGTATAGAGTGGCGGTTAGGTATTTGCCGGGGGGGAATTTGACCAGGCAGCGACGGCGGTGGAGGAAAAAGGCGGAGGAGCAGTCGTCTATGGCGGATTGGATCGAAACGGTGTCGTATTGGAGGCCGGTGCCCGTGGCGCCGTAGTCCTTGACGGAAAGGGAGAGGTGGGGATAGGAATGGATGATGGGGATTCGTGACGTGGCGTAATGTGATTGGAGAAGAGTTGTCGCTAGAAGAAGAAGGGATTGGATGTTTAAAAGTGCAGATTTCATGGCTACTCTGTTTCGTTTTGGAAAAAGCTTCAAATCTAACCGCAAGTTATGATAAATTATTGGTCATTTACAGCCCCTGAAATAAGATTAAATTACGAAAAATCCCCTTATGTTTGGGTAATTATAATTTTACCCATTAACTATGAACCTTTTTGCACGTCTACCCTTGCAGTGTCAAATTAAGCGGAATCTTCTAGATTATGTGGAATATTCTCCAGTTTGTACCCGTTTTTATCTCATTTGAGCTCTACATTTTGAAACAAAATGATCATAAGACGTGTCTTTAAACTTGTAAATATCAAATTACGGTACATCAGAAACTGTATTTTTGCACAAAATAAGTGCAAACTAGAGAAAAGTTCATGGAATCTATAAGATTATGTTGAATTTGGCACCATAAAAGTGGATGTGTAACAATGTAAGAAAATTCATAATTGAGGGGTAGTTGTAATTATCCGAACATGAGGGTTGTTTCATAATATGACCTTAGCTTAGGGGGTGGGCCATAATTAATCCTTTTCATACATGCAATCTTATCTATTGTGTGTGTTTTTTAAGAAAGAATCAAGTGGATTGATAAGAAAAGTTCTTGGACTTGATATATATTATAAAAATAATATAATAAAGGCTATGATGTATTACATTAAAAGAATAAATTAGAAAAAAGAACATTTTCACAACCTCATATAATTAAATAACTTGTGATAAATTTATAATGGATTTATAATAGCTCACTGCAATAGCATACATGGAGATCCAAGCTCAAACGATGCTTAAAAATAACCTCTTAATTCCCCAACTATCTATTACTAGTATATATATCAGATATACATACACATATATATACACTAATAATTATGCCTGCCTTCATTCACAGCTCCATTTTCAGCTGACTCGAAAGCAGAGAGGCTGCGCCGAAACAATAAAGGTAAAGTTAGTTTTGTATCTAAAAGCTCGCATCGAGCATTTTCGATTCCGTAAATAAGAAAAAGAATATTAATTAGAAAGTGATTCATGATTGAACTGTTTTTTTTTCACCTGGATTTGGCGAAGAGTCGTAAATTTGAACCGCGTTTTCAGGTGCAATGAAATTAGAATTGTCTACTTCTCGGGCCCACACAGGCTGATGAAATTCATCGCAATGCCATTGCTGTAAATATTGCGGTTGTTTGCTGTCGTTGATTTGTTCCTCGTGTGAGATGGACGGTGCAAACACGTCCATGTAGGCATTGTCAATTGAAGATCCGCTCTAGATGAAAAACACAATTTTAGTAATCAACTGTTTTAGCTTTATTTGCAATACACATAGTAAAACGAATTTTTTTACGAGTTGAATAATACTTACAGCAGCCAAGAGTGCGTCAAGGTTGAAATCGATTCCCGGGTTCACACTAGCAAGCCGTATGGATAAAAACTGGTTTAAAAAAAATTATTTCAATTTCCACAAGATTTATCTTACGTAAACATAGACCAACAAATTGATGTTAATTTAGAATATAAAAGAAAATGTTGTGCCAAGTCTTACCTCCACTTGTCGTTGAAGTGATTGTACGTGATTAATTATCTCATCCAACACCATTGCAGTACCCGAAATCTGTTAGGAAAAAAAAAAGAAAATTTTCTTGATTTCATATATCAGTATATACCAAAAATTGTATAAATCTTCTTGATTCTTCTATTAATTAATAATTAGCACAAGACATAGTTAAATTCTAAAATAAAAGTAACAAATTGTATTGAGATTAGCTAATCTCAATTTGCTTATATCGTGGGCCCGGTTTTGAAATAAGACCTAACTCCAACCAAACTCTTTAACTACCATTTTGACCTAACTCATTTAGTATCTATTCTAACTTCCAAGATCTGTAAACGCAAAGAAACTCTTAGAATCAAAATTAAAGATACGTCGTTCGACTATACTCGTTCACAACTATTTTTCGAGTGATTAAATGACGATCGATTAATATGGTTTAGTAGAAGACAACTGCCGAAGAAAGGACCGATAACAGACACGAACTAAGAAAGCTGAAAAGTTAAGAATAAATGGTTCAAGAATTAAGAGAGGGACACTTCATTCATAGGCCCACCACCTTCTTGGTGCAAAAGCCATCAGCTTTTTTTTCTTTCTTTTCCCCGGTGAAACAATCGACAGCAACCCGTTATGTAATTATCAATATTTATTACGATTAAACAACAAATTACAAATAAAAATAAAAATTAATTCATGCTGGTTTAGTCAATAATTGACAGTGCTTTGACAGCTGACCTTGTTGCATCCCGGGACCAGCTCCTGTAATAACTTCATTCTGGCATTGATCTTTTCCCTTCTTGCCTGTATAAGAGTAATTACAAACTTAAATCCAAATTAAGGCTGCTAATCAAGATTAACGAGACGATTAAAGGTTAATTATGCAAATCCAGATAGTTAATTACTCTCTCAGCTAAGCTGTGGCTGTTGGTGGCTTGGCCTCGGGGAGCTCTCATGTGAACGTACGGTAGCTTTTCACCGCCTTCTTCAGAAGCTTCATTTGCCACTTCTTTGCTCTTTTTATTCGACTCTTTCACCTGAAAAAATAAAATAAAAATTATTACTCAAAATTGCCATTTTCAGTTGCTTTAGAAGTTAGAACCCTAGAGAGAAAGGGGAGTAAAATGACCTTTTTCTCCCTCTCCTTACGCTTGCCGGAATGTAGGCTTTGATTAGATACCGCCGGTGAAGAATATTCCGGTTGGGGATCTGTGTCTAACGGCTCTGGCTTCATAGGCCTTGAAACCGACAATACGGTATTGTTCTCCGGCGAATTATTATCAGCTAAATTAGCAAAGACTGAGAAGTTTGGTTCATTGTCAGTGAGAGTAAAATTGGAAGAAAAAAATGGCGGCAGCGGATGTTTGGCCGGTAAATCTTCGTTGACTAAGAGCTCCACCGCTTGTGGCGGAGGTAGTTCGAGAAGGGCCGTGAATGAGCTGCCGCCGGGTTGTGGAGCTGAGATTAGGGTTTGGATTTCGTCGAATCCGAACCCCATTTCTCCGGATCCAAATTCCCCCACTTCAGCTTTGGGTTCCATACACTAAGAAGAAGAAAAAAACCCCCAAAATTCAGGGCTTGTAAGCAAACACGAAAATTGATGATAATTAGGTTTAAAAGAAACTGAATTCAGCACAACGAAAATCACGCAACTGAAAAACGATGAAGAACAAACACAAAACGTGTTCAACAAATATGAAATTGGAAGAAATTGAACTTAAAATTAACTCCACCGGAGTAAGAAAACGAACTAACCTAAAATGCAGCTCAAAAAATAATATGAAGCGGAAATTAAATTCGAAGGAACCCAGATTGAATTCCACCACTGCTAACCAGTAAAATTAAGCTCAATACCCACTTGATTTTCCAGCCAATTGCAAACTTAGAAGAAGAAGATGAAAATTGGGGAGGGGTTCGAATCAGCTGGGTGATTGAAGTAATATTAAAAAAATAAAGTAAATTGATTGGCTGAAAGAGAGGGGTTGGGTAAAGAGTGTGAAAGCTCCAATTTCAATGGCGGTCAAAATCTATTCCTCTGCACACTTTCTCTCTCTGCAGAGCGTGCGAGTGTAGAAAATGGATTGGCTTTTCTTCATTTTTTTTCTTTTTCCAGATATCCTAAACTGTACTGTAGGCCTAAAGCTGCGGCTGCTTTGGTCCCTACTCCCACTCTGTTTTTTTCTTTTTTCTTTTTTACATTATACTATTGTAGTAAATATTTATATATTACTAAATGGGAAAATACCATTTATATATTACTAAATGGGAAAATACTTTTTCGAAAAAAAAAATGGGAAAATACAGTTTTTGTCCCTCAAGTTTGCACCGATTTCATATTTAGTCCCTCATGTTCAAAATAAATAAATTGATCCCTTATGTTTCAAAAAATTCAATATTTTTAGTTATTTCCATCAATTTCCCATTAAAACTGACGGAATCATGCGTGTTCCCATCACTGCCTTAACAGATGGACTAACGGTAAATCTACAATTCCATTAACAGCTTGCAAATTATACGAGAGACGTAAACCACACTAGGTTAATTATGTATGACAAGCTCGACCTAGCGACCGTTAGTAAGGGGATTCGAACTTGGATCAATAGACATAAGCTCACTTGCTCCAATAGTCAAGTCATCATTTACCGGACAAACACCACATCTTGGTTCAGTCGAAAGTCGTTCCACGTTTAAATAAGTTCCGAAATCGAAGAATACATCGAAAAAATCTTAGGAACACTTTAAAATGATTAAGGAATGGGCTAAATACAGTTTGCACCCTTAAAGTATAGGGGTGGTAACACTTACCCCTTAAAGTTACAAATGTAACACTTACCCCCCTCATTAATGAATTTAATGATAAAACTTTGACTTTGAATGATGTGTCATTTTTTCTTCCCAAATTGTCCTTCTAGCTATTATATTGATGCATATATAATAATATATTTTCAATAATATTTCAAAAAATAAATTTTATAAAATATAATAATTATTAAAAAATATTTTGATTTATGTTTAACTCCACATTTTAATTACTATAAACCCTAAAATAAATAAAAAAATCTCAATTATTTAAAAATATATAAAATACGTTAAACATTTCGAAAGAAAAAAAAATATTTTCAAGACTTAAACATCCAATTTTTATAATAATTATTGACCTGGAAATTTATTTTAGTTACTTAACTATAAATTTCAATAAAAAAATATTTATATACCTAGACGTTTAAATCATAATTTCTTATTAAATTTTGAATACATTTTGTGATTTTCAAAGTAA
>NW_012193095.1:71665-111910 GCF_000504015.1 Erythranthe guttata
TAAACTATAAAATCAATATCAAAGACTCGAGTAATTGTTAATTTGTATTAGCTACATATGAACACAAGGTATACAAAAACGAAACTAAAATTCAATGTTTTCCATTCCTAAATTCACAATATGAAATAATAAAATTAAGTTTTTGCAAAGTTGCCGAATTTTTTATTATTACATATTCATTATTTATATAATTGCTAGAAGGACAATTTGGAAAGAAAAATGCCACATCATTCAAAGTCAAAGTTTTACAATTAAATTCATTAATGAGGGGGATAAGTGTTATATTTGTAACTTTAAGGGGGTAAGTGTTACCACCCCTATACTTTAAGGGTGCAAACTGTATTTAGCCCTTAAGGAATAAATGATTCCTACCTAATAGTTAATATTAATTTAATTATGGGCTGAAGGCCCACAAATAACTCTTGATTTAAAAACTTCTTATTGGGCCTTTATTTACAATTTTTAGTTTAGGCCCACATCAAATTTTCGTATGCTGTTGGGCACAAACGACGACGTATCTTTAAATATATATTAATTTTTTATTAATGTCATTACATTGATTGCAATTACCTAATTTGAAACCTATTCCTAGGGTTCTTGTTGCCCCCAATTCTCAATTTATTCTGTACTCTCTTCATAGTTCGAACACTCCTTACTCCTCTTCGTTCCCGTTTCACTGAACAATTTCCGACGAGTAACGGCGGCGCATCGTCGGCGGTAAGAATTTATTTTTGAGAATTCTCTGCCGGCGAGTTATTTTCTCTTATATGTGAGAAACAAGGGTTAATTTTTGTGTTCTTTGAGGTAAATACAACCCCAGATGAAGTCATGGAAGAAAAAACTCTGACAAATTACTAAATGAACATGAAATTACGGTGCTTGATTTTATTAAAAATAGCAAGAAAAAAGATAAACCCTAGTAGTGTTCACTGATTTAATTCACGCCCATTGCTCCTTTTTTTTGCTGCGGGAAATTTTGATTCTTTGGAATCAGTTCAAATTTTCCAGAACCCACTTTGGAATTTAGTAAATATCATTTATTTCATGTTTTTATATTTTTTGGGGGTGGGGGTTGGGGGTGTGTGAATGATTTGATTCTTCTTACTGAGTTAAATGATTATGTAACGAGCTCCAATTGTGTTTTAGATGGCATCACTTCAAGAAAGTTTGTCGAAATTCAAGAAACAGCAAGAGAAATGCCAGTCGACACTCACGAGCATTGCAGCGAAAGCAGAATCGTCTAGGGCCAGGTCTAAATCGATGTCCACAATTACCTCGGCTTCGGCAATTGCAAAGTCTCCTCCAACCCCAATTAAATTCTCGAACGATACGGAACGGCTCCAGCACATTAATAGCATAAGAAAAGCTCCTGTCGGGGCTCAAATGAAACGTGTCATTGATTTGCTCTTTGAGGTATACTTCTACTTTTTTCCTCGTTTCTTACATTCTGTTAAATGTTGTTATGGATAGAACCCCGATTATCGTAATGTAAGAAAAGTATTATGTAGTTGTTTGCGCGTGTAATAAAATGAAATTTCTAATCGACAGAAAAGGCAAGCCTTAACTCCCGAGCAAATAAACGAAGCGTGCTACGTGGACATGATTGCGAACAAGGCTGTGTTCGACAGTTTAAGGAACAATCCAAAAGTGAGATATGACGGAAAGCGACTCTCGTACAAGGTAATTTAGCTCTTCTTGCCTATGTTTGGTGCATAACACGTTTTCGTCTTCTTGTACATTCTCCGATGAAATATTTATTCTGGTTTATAAAAATAACCTATTCGCAGTCGAAACATGATTTGAAAGACAAGAGCCAACTTCTCGTTCTGATCCGGAAGTTTCCCGAAGGTATTGCCGTTATCGATCTCAAAGACTCGTACCCCACAGTCTTGGAGGATTTACAGGTACCGTTTTTCTCTCGTTACTCAAAAAACACTCGGAAAGTAATCTGTTGGATTAATTAATAAAAAAAAAATTATGCAGGCCTTGAAAGCATCTGGACAAATTTGGCTTCTATCGAATTACGACTCACAAGAGGACGTAGCTTACCCGAACGATCCGAGGGCCGTGATTAAAGTAGATGATGATCTGAAGCAGTTGTTTCGAGGGATTGAACTGCCACGAGATATGCTCGATATGGAGAGGGATTTACAGAAGAATGGGATGAAACCCGCCACCGACACAGCAAGGAGAAGGGCAATGGCGGATATTCACGGCGTGCCACCTAAGCAGAAGACGAAGAAGAAGAAGAATGAGATTAGCAAGAGGACTAAGCTTACGAACTCTCACCTTCCGGAACTTTTCAAACACCTGAACGTGCCTGGTTCGTGAGGGCCGATGAAGCTGGATTTGGTTATTAAGTACTCGTTTAGGTTGGATTAGATGTCGTAGTATTCGATTAGTTATGGAGAACTTTGGTTTTACGACTTGCTTTCGGGAGGTAGGATTGTGTTTTTTTTTTTTTTTCCTCCGTTGTTCTTGGTTCAGGAATTGTTATGTATTATGCTGTAGCCAATTGGTGTGGAATTATATAGCATGTTAATATCCTAGGGTCTTGTTTGGCTAGCATGTTGATTGTATTCCTATAGATTATTATTATTTTTTTTATATTAAATTATTTGAAAAAATTACATTTGAGGTGAATGATAAACAAATTTCTCTAACCTCGGTAAACTAAAAACCTCGTTTAAATCATAATAATTTTTTTTTCGTTCCGATTGGGAAAAAAAAATACCATATTAATAGTTTGTTAATTTAATATTTCGATAAATTAATATAATTTTTTTAGTCACGGCCTGTATTAATCAGAAAATAGAAATAGAAAAATGAATAGCTATTGAAATTGCAAGGTAAACTGGTCGAAGGAACAACACAATTGAGCGCCAACTGAACTCTCTCTCTCTCTCTCTCTCTCTCTCTCTCTCTCTCTTCACCAAGGCAGTATTTCTTGTTTTCCCCATTTTAATGTTGAACAGCTCTGTACTAAAGAGAGAATTATGCCTGAAGATTGAATCTCGCCTTCCCAAACAAGACCTAAAAGGGCAATCGGTTGCTGTAAGTCACTCCCTTTTATACACTGTTCATTCCCAACTTCTTTTTCTTCTTAATTTTGATTTTTTTTTTTGGAATAATGGGCAATTTTAGGGTTTCTTCAGCTGTTCGATTTTAGGTCAAAAGTTCTAATTTTCTATAATATTGGTTAAATTTGAATAGTGAACTACTGATCATTTTGCCGCGTTTTCATGGGCAATTGGTGGGAGATTCAATTTATTAATTCGAATGTTTAATTTATGCGCAAAATAATTCATGATTAATTTTTTAATTGAAATCTGCTAATTACATTGTAGATTATAGGGTTGGGAAAATCTGGGATTTCTGCAGCAAAACTTGCTCTTGCTAGAGGTGCTTCAGTTGTAGCCCTTGACCAGAATGAAACATTAAGACCACTCGAGGTATGCATATTTAAATTTGTCGATTTTTTTTTTATTTTTTTTCTCGCTTTTCTAGTTCTTGATGTCGGTGTACGCGTAGTGCAGGACGACGTTTTAAATGGCAAATATGGTAATTTAGAGACAATTTTAGGTTGCTTTGACAATGAGCTACTTCAAGTGGCAGATCAGATAGTCGTTTCGCCCGGAATTCCTCTTGAAAATTACGGTCTGGCATCTCTGTTACAATCTGTAAGTTCGAGTTTCATCGTCTCAATGCATATATATATAAATTCGGAAGGTCGTTTTGAATTAACGAATGTTGAAATTCGACCACTTATATAGGGAAAACGTGTTATTTCCGAGTTGGATTTTGCTGCACAAGTTCTCCCAAAGTGCACAAAGATTTTAGCCGTCACTGGAACTAACGGAAAATCTACTGTAGTCACTTTCGCTGGACAGGTTTACCCTTTTCGTTTTTCTCTGGCTGTATATTTTTCGTGTTTCTTTTTTGCAATAAAATAATTCAATTTTTATATTGTTGTAAAATAATCGGTGATGTAGATGCTCAGCCATTTGAACATCGAAACATTCGTCGGTGGAAACCTCGGTCTTCCTCTCTCAGAAGCCGCTCTCCAAAGCTTTGAATCGCCATCTCGCAAACCATTTCAGGCAAAACAAATTCATCTTACTTTCATTAATTTAATAAGCGACTATTCTTTTGGAATTTGATGAATTTTGTACGGATTATTTGCATTTTGCTAGGTTGCTGTGGTGGAAGTAAGCAGTTATCAGCTAGAAATTCCGAGCAAAAACTTCATCCCTTCTGTAAGAAAACCTCATTTCGGTGTTTCAAACTTCTTTAATTATAATTATTACATTACAACCCGAGCATGACTTTGTTTCGTTTAGGTTGCTGTAATATTGAATCTCACCCCCGATCACCTTGAAAGACACAAGTCTATGACAGATTATGCCACGATCAAGTCCCGTATTTTTTCCCACATGACCGACGGAAAAATCGCCATTCTTCCCACAGGTATAAAATCAGTTCCGTTATTAGCTGTTTCACTTTCTAAACAATCCCAATATTTTAAAAAAAAAATTTGGTAATGTAATATTCCTTTGTAGGAAATTCATTTCTAAACGAGGCAATTGCATGCCATGCAAACCAATGTAATTATGCTTGGATAGGTACTTATCCCGGGCTTCAAGTAAGACGACTTACATTTTTCGGTGCAGTTTTTGCATTTATGTAAATACGTATAAATGATAATTTGCTCGTTTTCTTGAACAAAACGAAAAGGTTGATTTGGAGGAGAAGATTGCCTACTTTAGAATTCCTACAATTGGGCTTGTCTCGGAATTATCGTTGGGTGCATTGACTGCCATTGGAACACATAATTACTATAATTCCGCAATTGCAGCGTTATCCGTTATCGGACTGGATATTGGAATCGATAGTGAAGCTATCGGTTCAACTATTGATAAATTGAAAGCTCCACCTCACAGAATGCAAATCGGTGAGTAGCGTATAATCTTTTAAATACTTGTAATTATCTTTAATTTTTTACTGATCGATTTTATAATTTTATTTTTTCAATTTGTTTTAGTAATATTCGTGTTGCAGTTCACAAAGATGCTCGTGGAGTAACATGGGTGGATGACAGCAAGGCAACTAATGTCGAAGCAACATATGCTGGACTTATGGGCATCAAAGAACAGAAATCGATAGTTTTACTCGGTGGCCTCGCTAAGGTTAAATTACCATTTTGCCCCTCATTAATCTATTCTCTCGCATTACCTTAAATTTTTTTAATAACCTCATAATAAGGATAAGGTCATAAAACTTGATTTTTTATAACCTCAAAGAACAGAAGTCGAGGCCTGATTTTTTTTAATGTTTTTAATTGCTAAATTTTATAGGTTTCGGAAAAACAAGGTTGTAATGGTTTCGGGCAGCTGATAGAACCCTTGAAGTACCATAGAGGTGTTGTCACTGTAAGTAAATTGCTCGTGATTTTGAGAAACGCAATTTTTTTTATTTTACGGGGTTTCATATTCAATTTATTTTCTCCATCAAGAAAAAAAAAAAAAAAACTCACATGTTTTTTCATGATTATACGAAGTTTGGTTCTTCAGGTACGATGATTCAAGATACGCTATCGTCACATGGTCTGAGTATACCTTGTTTAAGGGCAAACAATCTGAAAGATGCTGTGCGATTAGCCACAAATATGGCGAAAACCGGTAAAATCAATATCCTTTTTTTCCACCGAATTAATTTTGATTCGTGTTATTTACTAATCGTTTAATTTGAATTTGTATAATATATTCTAAATATTTGGAATTATTTTATTTTTTTAATTGTTTCGAATGTAGGTGATGCCATTGTATTGAGTCCGGGGTGCGCTAGTTTCGACGAGTTCAAAAACTTCGAGCACAGAGGAAAGTTCTTCCAGGAGCTTGCTCTACAGAAACTTGGCTGAATTCCACTGGATTTTCTTTTATTTAATTATAAAATGATTTTAAAAAGGGTAAATTACAAACACCCCCTGAGGTATGGTCAAATTACAAAAACCCCCCTCTTGTTTGGATAATTACACCTATCCCCCTCAACTATGATTTTTTTCTTAGACGTCCACCTTTATGGTGCCAAATTCAACATAGTCATCTAGATTCCGTGAAATATGCTATAGTTTGTACTCTTTTTGTGTAAAAAATACAGTTTCCGATGCACCACAAACTGATATATACAAGCTAAAAATCACATATTATGGTCATCTTGCTTCATAATGTAGAGTTTGAATGGGATAAAACGGGTACAAAAGTGATAATATTCCATATAATCTCGAAAATTCCACTAAATTTGATGAGTTGAGGGGGTGGTTGTAATTATCCAAACAAGAGGGGTGTTTTTGTAATTTGGCCATACCTCAGGTGGGTGTTTGTAATTTACCCTTTTAAAAAAGTTGAATTTATCTTTTAATTTTTTATTTATTGCTTTCAGCAAGTTTCTTTTTTGTTCATTACATTGTCCTTTCCGCTGGATTTTTTTGAATCTCTCTGAAGTTACCAAAACACCCCTGTAGGCAATAAGTGGATTCTGTGAGGCTCCGTAAAAAGCCGAATATTTAGCATGTGATCTTTGGCTGCATCTTTTTCCGACACCATTTGTCCGGAAAGTTGACACTTCTTTTCTATTTTGCAGACAAGTCCTCCCACTCTTCTTTAATTATTAAAAGGTCCAAGTAAAGAGTACTATTCATGGTGTGCTACATTCATAAGTCCAAAGGACAAAAACAAATTACCACCAATTATTTTGTATGTACTTATTATGTAGACAAGACTACTCGTATTTATATTGGCTTCTATTTGTTTGAATAAATTTAGTAATATTTTAAATTAATTACACTATACACTTGTTTTTTTTTAAAATATTCTTTTCAATTATTGCATTTTAAAAAGTTGAAATACTTTTATCATTTTTTTATTATACTATTTTAAATATTTGAATAAGTTGTAAGGGAGTAGTATGAAAGATAAATTACGACCACTCCCGATAATGTCAAATCACAAAAAAAAGACCTTGTGCAACTGCAATAGAATCTTCTATAATTCGTGGAATATTCCCTAATGTGTACTCGTTTTGTGCAAAATGTAGTTTCAGATGCACCACAATCTTATATTTACACATCAAGAGACACAATTTATGATCATTTTGTTTTAAAACGTGGAGCTATAATGAGGTAAAACGGGTACATACTGGAGAATACTTCACGTAATCCGGACGATTTCACTAAATATGACATCGCAAGGGTGAATGTGTAAGAAAATTTATAGTTGAGGGTAATTGTAAATACACAAATATGAAAGATTTTTTTTTTCGTAATTTTACCTTACCTCAGGGTAATTTATCCTTGAAATTTTGAAGAACAAAATCCAAATGTGTACTACTCTAATCTAATCACACGAGAAAATGACAGTGCTCTTGGTTTAAAGCCTGTTTCAGACAACAAATCAAAGATGCACATTTTATCCACATCTCCTCAACCTAAATAAAAAATAATAAAATATATTATTTAATACACATAGATTTATATTATTTAATTATATAACAAGAAACAAAGAACCACATCCCAACAACATTAATAAACTCCACTCCCTCAAATAAAGCTACATTAGTCAAACAAAATTCAAACTCAACACCCCCAAATTAATTACACCACCACTTAATTAATAAATAAACCTCGAAAAACTCTTTAATTCAAATTGAAACACAAAAAATCTCTCTTCATCTTCACACACACACTCTTTCTGCAACTCATTTCTTCCTTGCATGCATTTGATAAAGATTGGATTTTTACTCACAAAAAACAAAAAAATGAACCACCGGAGCTTCGAATACGGTCTCATTCAGTTATTTTACTTCATTTCTCTCTCTTCGTCGCTGAATTTAGACGGTTTCTCTCTCTTAGCTCTCAAAGCATCCATTACAAAAGACCCAACACAAGCTCTGATTTCCTGGTCCGACTCCGATTCAACTCCGTGCAGTTGGGCTGGAATCACCTGCGATCGCACCCACAGTAGTAGGGTCATCTCCATTTCACTCCCCAACAAGAATCTCACCGGCTACATCCCATCAGAAATTAGTGCGCTCGCTTTTCTCACTTCTCTTGATCTTTCACACAACTCTTTCGGTGGACCGCTGCCGCACCAGATCACCGCCCTCCAAACCCTAGTTCATCTAGATGTGTCTTCCAATAATCTCAACGGCTCACTCCCTGAAAGCTTAAGCAGTTTGACCCATTTGACCGGGACTCTGAATCTTTCGTTTAACGCATTTTCCGGCGAGATTCCGGCGAGTTTTGGCCGGTTTCCGGTGATGGTCAGCCTTGACCTCCGGTGTAATAACCTCACCGGAAAAATTCCTCAGGTGGAGTCGCTGTTGAACCAGGGGCCAACTGCATTTTCTGGGAACCCTTTTCTTTGTGGGTTTCCGTTAAGCAAAGTGTGTGAAGTTCAAGAAGATGAAAATCCAAGATTCTTGAATATTCCTCAAAAGCCTGTTAATGCAGGGGTGCCCTCAAATGGGGTTGTGGAGAATAATAAAAAAATAAATGGGGGTCCATTGACAATTTCTGTGATTTCAGGGGTTTGTTTGGTAATTGGGGTGATGTTTGTTTCGGTTTGGGTGATCAAGAAAAGATGGAAGATTGAAAAAAAGTTGGGTAAGGAAAATGTGAGCTCGGAGGAGGTGGTGGTGGTGGTGAGGAGTTGTGAGGAAGGGCAAAAGGGTAAATTTGTTGTTATGGATGAAGGGTTTGCTTTGGAGTTGGAGGATTTGTTGAGGGCGTCGGCTTATGTCGTCGGAAAAAGTAGGAGTGGGATAGTGTACAAGGTGGTGGTTGGTGGTGGTGGAAGGGCGGTGAGCGGTCCGGTGGTGGTTGCGGTGAGGCGGATGAGCGAGGGTGATGTGGCGTGGCGGCTTAAGGAGTTCGAGGCTGAGATGGAGGCCATCGGTAAGGTTCAACACCCCAACATTGTGAGGTTAAGGGCTTATTACTACGCTAGCGACGAAAAATTGGTGATTTCCGATTTCGTTCGGAACGGGAGCTTGTACAATGCATTGCATGGTAAGAATTTGCTTAATTTGTTCCCACCTTGTTAATTGGTTGATTTTCATTTTCATTTTCGTAATTTGTCTAATTATTATACGATGTTTAGAATTCGGCATCTAATTTCAAGAAGACGTTGTGCTTAAGAAGATTCTTTATAAGTTTTTTCGAGATTTAATTACTTGAGTGGTGGTGCAGGTGGACCGGGGAACACCTTGCCTTCATCACTATCATGGTCCGAAAGGCTAAAAATTGCTCAAGAAAGCGCAAAAGCCCTAACGCACATCCACGAGTGGGGCCCGAAAAAATACGTCCACGGGAAAATAAAATCGTCGAAAATCCTCCTCGACGACAACCTAAAACCCTACATCTCCGGTTTTGGACTATCCCGCCTTGATCCGAAGCAAATTCCGAACCAAGGTATCGTGGGCCCCACCAAAAGCTCACTCCTCGCCTACGTGGCGCCCGAAGCTCGAGCCGCGGGGTCGAGGCTCACACAGAAATGCGATGTCTATTCTTTTGGTATCTTGCTTCTAGAAATGCTCACCGGTCAACTCCCGGTCAACTACAAGAACGACGGTGGTGATTGTAAGGGGATCGAGGGATTGGTGAGGAAAGCGTTTAGTGAGAAAAGACCTTTGTCGGAGATTATAGACCCGTCTCTATTGCATGAAGCTCGTGCGAAGAAACAAGTTGTTGCTACGTTTTATGTTGCGTTGAATTGTACGGAATTCGATCCGGAATTGAGGCCGAAGATGAGGTCTGTTTCCGATAATCTTGATCGAATCAAACTGCAATGAACGAGCTAGCTAGGTATAATGAAAATGAATTAGATGTGTTATGTTGTTAATTTAGAAATAGAATCTATAAAATGGTGGGATTTGTAAGATTATGATTTTTTTTTTCTTTTTCTTTTTTCTCGAATAATTTCTATGATTTAATTTTAAAGAGCAATAAATTCGGAATGCGCAAATAAATTTGAAGAAAATTCAAAAACAAAAAATGAGTGTATATGGATAAAATCCCAATTGTAATTTCAACGAATTTGTTGGGTAAATTACAAACACCCCCCTGAGGTATGACCAAATTACAAAAACACCCCTCTTGTTTGGATAATTACAACCACCCCCCTCAACTCATCAAATTTAGTGGAATCTTCGAGATTATATGGAATATTATCACTTTTGTACCCGTTTTATCTCATTCAAACTTTACATTATGAAGCAAGATGACCATAATATGTGATTTTTAGCTTGTACATATCAGTTTGTGGTGCATCGAAAACTGTATTTTTTACACAAAGAGTACAAACTAGAGCACATTTCACGGAATCTAGATGACTATGTTGAATTTGGCACCATAAAGGTAAGAAAAAATCATAGTTGAGGGGGGTAAATGTAATTATCCAAACAAGAGGGGGTTTTTTGTAATTTAACCATACCTCAGGGGGTGTTTGTAATTTACCCCGAATTTGTTTTATTAAAAATTGAAAAATTTAATCAAAATAGAAAAAAATCAAAAAATTATCATAAATGAAAAGATGATAAGTTGTCTGCCTCCATATATTCGATCAACAAGAATTTATGTTTCCTTATCCAAATTACAATTATTGGGCATCTAATTCGAATTGTATAACTCTCAACTGTTACACGTTTCAATTTTATTTTATTTTAATTTTTTTCAATTTTAATTTTATTATTATCTTAGATTAGTATTTACATGAAAAAAAAAATGAAGAATATGGTATCAAATTCTAATCCAATAAAAAGCTTCAAGTACAAGCAATTGACATATAATTGTTCTGTCTCACTTATTACGTATGTCTCGATCGTACTTTGCACCAACTTACATTCTCGGAATAATTTTAATTTTATCCCTCCGATCCGGAGTTGTCCTAATACTATTCCAATTTAATGCCTTATCTACTTGAATTGAATCTCACCAGATTCGTAAATACTAATCCACATATTCTGCTAATTAATTCATGTTCTTTAATTATATTCTTTGTTCTATTTGTTCTCCAACCAATATTAAAATTCAATATCTTCTAAATAAATTGTCAATGCCATTTCTCTATTATTTGAATTATTCGAATAAATTGGCAAAATTGGGTGGAGTGAGTGATGTCATGGTCTGCAGTGGGGGACTGATTTCCACAGTGTTTGTGAATCTGATGCGCAGTTATATTATAATTATTTTCTTATTTTAAAAAAAAATTATTATTTTTTGTCGTGGCTGTTTTTTTTTTTCCGAAATTGTGGAAATGCTACACCGAGTCACATACACTGGGTAAGTTTTAACCATTGATGTGTTTAAATAACCATCACTAAGCACACATAGTGTGTTTGATTATGTGCCGATCAACAGTTAATTATTGTAAAAACAAAACCATATTTAATTCAAATATTACTAAGAAAAAACATTACCAAGTACAAAGAAAACCCTATTCTTTTTTTTACATTAAAGTGGGAATTTGAAGGAAAAAAATATATAAACTTTCATATAAATAATATGCACTTAATTTCTATATAGGTTCAATTTAATTCAAGAAACTTAATTCCCACTTGCATATAATATAAATCAAAATAAAAACGTGTAGCAACATCAGAAGTGTCACTCTGTACTTAGATATTTTTTGTTTATTAATAATCCTCTGAAATTTCCCTAAAATGGCAAATATTTTGTACCATACTTCCACCTCCCATAATACCTCAAAGAAGAAAAAAACTATAAAGTAAAAAAAGCCTGCAAATAAAACCTCATTTACCAATTTGCTTCCTAAATCAAAAAAAAAAAAAAAAAGAAAACCCTAGTGAGAGTAATCAAGAAAATTCTATCAAGACTCAGATCTTTTGTTTTTCTTGCTTCAAGAACAAGATTTCTTCAACCCCAACTGCTTAAATAACAAGCTTGTTTCCAGTTTCCTTGTCACAAAGACTTACCAAAAAAAAAAAAGTTTTTTTTTTTTTAATTTTTATTTATTTGAATTTATTCGGAAGCATTGTTATCAACTGTGAATTCGATGCCTAATAATATATTTGCCACCATAAATCCAAACCCTAGAGGAGAACACCACCACTTTCCATTAATGGAATCCCAAAATAATTCTGGGCTGCTGAGATTTAGGTCTGCTCCCACTTCTTTTCTTGCAGATTTGGCTGAAAAGAGTGCTCATGTAATGGATATTAATATTGATGATAATAATAGTTGTAATAAGGGTGTTTCTGGTAATTATACTAGATTTCCTGCTGCCATGAATTCACAGCTGCCACCTCAGTATCCAAGGCATCAAAGTGGCGGCGGCGGCGGTGGTGGTGAATTAGGGTCTTTGTCGGTGGGTGGTGGTGGTGGTGGTGGTGGATTTGGTCTTGTCAGGCAGAATAGCTCACCTGCTGGATTGCTCTCTCAAAATGGTATTTTTTTTTATTGTTATTTTATTTAAAAAAAAATCAATTTATTTGTAGTGATTAATTTGCCATCTTTTTTTTTTCTCAATTCAGTATGTAATTAATAAATTTTGGTGCCCTTTTTAGTATGTGTCTAATTGAATTTTGTAGTGATTCTTAGTTTTTGGATATTTAATTTAATTTAATTATATTAGTTTGCTAGATTTTGTTCTTCCCCTATTTTATTTCTAAAGGAATATCAATATTTAAAAAAAAAAAAAAAATCAAGAAACTCTCTTTTTGTTTATCTTGATTTTTGAAACTTTGCGATTTCGAAATGTATTTATTTCTTACAATAAATGATCGGCGAATTACAGGCTACGCCGGGGTAAGAAATCACACGAACTTCCCATCCGTGACGCCGTCGTCATCTCCCTTGGGATTATTGTCTCGAATCAAAGAGGTCGAAAACGAACACGGCGGGCCCCACAGCCCACATTACACAAAGGTGGGAAATAGCGGTGGTGACAATTTATTTTCCACTACTTCTGGATTCCCATTTGCTTCTTGGAACGACTCTTCGTATTTTGCAGAAACGAACTTCACCAGTGGCATCAAAACGGAGGTGGATAACGATCCCAAGCCAATTTTTATTACCGAGGTAAAATAATATTGAAAACAATAATTTAAATTTAATCTTCGACATGCAATATTATTATTGGGATATCGAATTGATTGGATTATATGTGTTAATTAAAAAAAAAAACAGAACGAGGAGCTTATAAGAAATAGGCCGTATAGTTTGTCGCACCACTTAAGCCTACCCAAGACTAATTCGTCGGAAATTGCAAATATGGAGAAGCTGTTAATGCTTCAAGATTCCGTTCCGTGCAAGATTCGTGCAAAGCGCGGCTGTGCTACTCATCCACGGAGTATTGCCGAGAGGGTAAAATCGTCAATTTAACTAGTTCGTAATTTTATTTTGAATAGCAAGGCAAGCTCCACTAATTGGAATAGTTTATGGTATAGTACAGGTGAGAAGAACTAGAATTAGTGAAAGAATGAGGAAATTGCAGGAGCTTGTTCCAAACATGGATAAGGTAATATATATAATTATATAATTATATTATATATTATATATACTAAGAAAATTATATAAATGTTTCTTGAAAAAATAAGGTTTATTGTTTTGGCATATGCAGCAAACCAACACAGCAGATATGTTAGATTTGGCTGTGGACTACATTAAAAGCCTACAAAAACAGTACAAGGTATGTATATAAGTGAACCTCGATAAATTAATAACCTCGTTTAAATGATAATTTCTTCTGTTCCCGAGTTAGTAAAAATATATTAAATTATTAACTCGATAATTTAATATTTCGCTAAATTAATAGAATTTTGCTAGTCCCGAATGTATTAATTTATAGAGGTTTAACAGTATAGTATTTTTTTTTTTTTTGTTTTTTTGTGGAATTGATTGATTAATTTTCTCGTTAATTAAAACGCAGATACTTGGCGATAGTCGAGCAAATTGCAAATGCTCGGCTTCTCAGAAGGTAATTTTAAATCAAACACACTGATCGACTTCTCGCGCCCGTAATCGAGAAAAATCGAGGAGATGAAGAAGAAAATATTAGTTACATTAGGATATGTATATCCAACTCTGTATAGGGGGTGTGAACAATTACATTTTCTTATTGTATGGAATATAGTTCATAATTATTATTAATTAATTATATGATCTAGTTAAATTACGCCGTATTTATTTTATTTTGTTTTAATTTATTTAAGATATTTACTTGGGCCTACCTAAAACCATTATTTCACTTTATACTAGAGTTTCGAAATTGGCCCACCAAAGATGCTGATGTTTGGAATTTGTTATGTATCTTATATTTTATATATATATATATATATATATATATATTACAAAACTATAAAGATGTAGGCCTCAAATGAACAGTGCAATAATATTACATTTCTAATTATTTTAACACAAAACGCACACAAAACGACGTCGTTTAATCGGAAAAAAATCCAAATTAAGCGTAGACGCCTTTTCTTTTCCAATTTCTTTTGCTGCTCAAATTTATGGTCCGCCCATATCCGTGGGCCCTTCTCTTAATATTTCCAGTATTTTCCATTTTTCTTTAACAAACTCACGCGAGTTGTGTTCATTTACACGCGCTTGCTTTCGGCGGTTGTCAGTCTGCTTCTGCGTTCTCTCGCTTGTCAATCCCACCTTGACGTTTGTAGCTTCCGGTGTAGCCTGTGGGACGTGGGTTTACACAATCTTTATCGTCTCATTTCTCTTTCCAATTTTACATTCTCCGGAGGCCATTTCAGTACCCAACTAAAGGAAAACCCTAAAAATTGCACTCTCAAAGCAAACCGCCCGCAAATCATCAGTCATTCGATGTATTTTTTGCACATCCGATGGAGGTTTTCAATCCCCATCTCTGTTTCGTGAGTACAACAACAACAAAATAGGGGTTTTCTAACCTTTTTACGCCGATGCCGAAAACTGCCGAGGTTGGAGTCGACCGGAGCTCGTGAATGGGAATTAGGATTCTCAGCCATTAGGTTCTTCGTTTCCTCCAAATTAAAGCTGAGAATAGGAATCCTAAATTTTTTAGAAGACCCATTCTGCAGGGAATAAGTGCAGAATAGGAAGCTTTAATTTGACCAGCCATTTTACATTCTTTCTCCATAAAGATGTTGTTCTTCTCGCTTCTCAGGTTTTAATTTTATGTTTTCTTTTATTACTATTTCTGTTTTTGGTTTATTGCATTTAGCACCCCTGAACCCTGCATTTACTGTATTTACTTTAATTGTGACAAAGCTCCTCATATTATAAATATTAGCAAAAACTCCCCTATTGTGCAATTTTTTAGCTGACTATGGCTTTTTTGTTAATATTTATAACACAGTGAGTTTTTCAGCAAATTCGACATAACACAGTGAGTTTTTGTTAATATTTATAACACAGTGAGTTTCAGCAATTTTTTAGCTGACTATGGCTTTTTTGTTAATATTTATAACACAGTGAGTTTTTCAGCAAATTCGACATAATGCAGAGTACTAAATACAAATTATTTATGTTTTTCAGTTAGATGTCCCTTTCTTCTTCTGGAAATTTAACTATAGTTTTTTTGTTTTATATAAGCCTCATCTTTGGTATCAACCTAATTGATGTAGTTATTACAGGTCAATTTTTTTTCTTAAAAAAGATGGTTGTATGTATTTATATAATATAATAATCTTTGTCAAAAAATTGTGGTATTTGAATTATTAATTTTTTACCTGATTTTCTTTTCAGGGGATGATGGCACCATTAATGGGCATGGTGAATCCTGGTTGAAGAAATTCCAAAAGGGAGATTCACAGTTAACTAGACTTTATTTAATTGAAATAATGTACTCTGTAAATGTCCAAATATCAAATTTTTTTTTTTTTTGAGATGAAACCAAATATCAAATTTAACACTTGTTAATTCACCATCATGGAATGTTCATCCTGTACTATGTGTCTTTGTAATTACTATGCTTATAGGTTTGGATTGTTTATTGATAATTATGTTTTTGTTTATAAGAGTTGGTTCCATGGAGCACTTGCTAATTTTCATTTAATTATGTGTTTTTATTTTGTTGTTTATGTCTCTTTGATGCATACTAGAGTATTGTTCTCTTTTGTATAACAATCGAATTAATTCAGCTATACAGGGCATTATATACCGCGCGTGGCGCGGTGTGGCCTCACTAGTATATATATATATATATATATATATATATATATATATAATAATGTATATATTTATAATATGTTGCCCATCATCTGTCACACCTCCCAACATCCTTTGATAATATTTATTACTATTTGTCTAGATCATGAAGAAAAAAACAATTATTTATTAAATTATTCAGTAAACGAAATATACACTTAATATTTATTATTTAATTATTAATTTTATTAAATATAAATTGATAATTTTAAATTCGTAACATATAATACATATAATTTGTTTATCTATTTAAAGTGAAGGAAAAAGTGTGACAAGTTGTTGAAAAAAATGGCATGAATGTAAATGGTTTTAGATTTACTCAAAAGAAAAAGATAAATGATTTGAGATAAGTATAAAAATAAAATAAAAATAATAACAATAATAATAAATTGAAAGTGAGAATTGGTCAAAATAAAAATGATTATAGACATGAAAAAAGTAGTGGTAGAGGAGAAAATTGGACCACTTTAATTGAATGAATTGGGCTTTTCTTAGTTAGTTACACGGGCTTCCTCATCTTACACGAGTGAGTTCACGTGCTTTCCCGAAAAATATCTATTACTAAACGACACCGTTTTGGTTTTTTGGTTACGAATTTACTCATAAAGTCATTAATTACTAGCTATATTATATATAACTCTAGTCAAATAGTCTCTCGAGTCTCCATGTCATTTTTATTTATCATTTAAGATTAACATATTTATCAAATAGTAAATTTTATTAAGGAAAAATTGGCTCATATTCCCTCAAAATTATTTTTTTATAGTTTAAAAGATACGTGATATTTTGTTATTTGTTAAATGTCTTTTTTGAGAGCTTACTTAAAAAGCGTAAACTAAATATTACAAGTAAAGCTTGATTACAAAATTTAGTGAGAGCTTAGTTACTTAACTTAGTTACGTTCGGTGATTCTATGTGTATGTGTGTTAGTGTGTGTGTGTGTGTGCGCGTGCGTTACTCTGTGTGGTTTGTGTGCTCGTGTGCGCGTGCGTTACTATGTATTGTTTGTGTGCTCGTATGTGTCATTATGTATGGAAGATCAATTTCGATGATGACAACGATGGGGAGGATAGACATGTGGGATAAAATATGAACAAGAGACTTTTAACAAAATGTCGAAATCTGATTGTCCTTATTTAAAAGATTATTAGTGTACACGGATGTTTAGCAAATTGCCCGTATTAATAGCCATTATGGTAAAATTATCTTATCGATGCTCTAAGCTAATCTTTAATCACTCATGCACTCTCTCTAGTCTCTATGAGATTTCATTTTGATTTTTTAAATGTGTATTTAATAAATTATTTTATAAGGTGAATTAAAAAAACATAACATTATAATTGTAGACGTAGTAGGGATCACTATTTAACGGCCGGCCCGAAACTAATTAAGAATTCAAACCGGACTCATGGGCCCATGGGAGCCCCGTTCTTCATTAGCCCACCGGTTCGCAAGCTATTTAAATTTATTTATTTATAACAATATAAAATAAAAGGAAAAAATATAGTTTTTCTCCTCAAGTTTGCACCAATTTCATATTTAATCCCCATATTCACAAATAAAATATATTTGGTCCTTTATGTAATTATGTTACAAAATTCAACATTGTTAGTCCTTTCTGTCAATTTCCCGTTAAAACTAACGGAATCAAGCGTGTGCCCATTACTTCCTTAACTAAAAGACTAACGGTAAGTTGACGGAAAAGACCAAAAATGTTAAGGCTATGTTTGTTACGCTTCTCAAATTCTTTTCATTCTTTCCCCAAAATAAAATTATATTTTTTAAATATTTTCAAAAACTTTCCCCAAAAAAAATTCAAATTTTTCTCTCTCTAACAGACATGATTTGACTGCTACAGTGAAAATTGCCTTCACTAAATTAAAAACTAAAATCACTTTATCCTTCAAATTCTTCTTTCAAAATAACTTTTTCCAACACATTTTAGACATGATTTGACTTGCTACAGTACAAACTGTCTCCTCTCAAAACACAAACAAACTTTATTTTATTTTCAAATTCTTCTCCCAAAACATCTTTCTCCAGAATAAAATGGAAATAGAAGCCCAAAAGCTTACCAAACATAGCCTAAGTTATTGGAACATGAGAGACCAAAAGTGTTTTTTTGTGAATATGGGGACCAAATGTGAAATTGCTACAAAACTTTAGGGATGAAAAATATAATTTCCTATAAAATAAAATATTGTTTATAAATATGGGAAAAATACAGTTTTCATCCCTCAAGTTTGCACATATTTCATATTTTGTCCTCCATGTTCACAAAAAACACATTTAGTCCATCATATTACAATAATATAATAATTGGTCATTTCCATCAATTTACCCTTAGTCCGTCCATCAGTGAAAGGCACGTGCTTGATTCCATTGGTGCTATAGGAAATTTGACTTAAAGGACTAAAAGTGTTGAACTCTTAAAACACGAGGGACCAAATGTGTTTTTTTGAACATGGGAAGCCACATGTGAAATTAGTACAAACTTGGGGGACAAAAATTGAATTTTTCCCATATATAAAAAAAATGAGGAAAAAACAAATAAAATACGTTTCCCCATTCCCTTTTCTCAACTGAAAAACCGTTAATGGGTCCCGCACTTACCGTTACCTCTGCTCCTTCTTTCTCTTCGTTCCAATTCACCGACATTCTTCTTTCACAAATTTCCCCAGATTGAAAATCTGATCCGAACCCTAATTGCAATTTCCAACCCAGATTTCGATTCTTTCTTCTTTCTGCCCAATAATTCATTCATGCATTTCCAGCTTTCTTAAACATGGACGAAATTTCTGCACAAGGATCATTTCGCAGTCTGCAAATTAAATGATCCATTAATTAAGAAGAAGAAAAAAAATCATATTTTGGAAGATTTTATGCTGCAAAATTGGTGGATTTGAAGAGAATTAAAGAAAGAATAGCGATTGGTTGCGAGTGACGAGATGTCTAATTTGTATGGTGGGGATTTCAATCAGAAGATCGATTATGTGTTTAAGGTTGTTTTAATCGGAGATTCTGCCGTCGGAAAATCCCAATTGCTCGCTAGGTTTGCTCGTAACGAATTCAGCCTCGAATCGAAGGCCACCATCGGTGTCGAATTTCAGACCAAAACTCTCCTCATTGATCACAAAACTGTCAAGGCTCAGATTTGGGACACTGCTGGTCAAGAAAGGTTTGACCCCCCTCCCCCCCCTTTTCTTTTTCTTAATTACGATATTCGTTTTTATTTCGTCGTTGTTTGTCGGTTTCAGCTATTGCATTTTGGGTGAATAAAAGTTATCTCATGAGGTGATCAATCAATATGTTAGTAGGTAGGGATTGAATTATCGAATATTTGAAGCTAATGTTCGAGTCGAATGTAATTTTGATTGGACAATGTACGAGTGTTCGAATACGTGTTTTCAACGTATCTTTTGATTTGAAAAGGGTCATATTATCTGGATTATGGGGTGAAATATATATAAGTATTATCTGCAGTTGCTTTCCCTGCAATTTCCAACAGTTCGACCTACCCTTTTCGATTTTTTGTAATCTCGTTTTCTTGGTAGGTACCGGGCGGTGACGAGTGCTTATTACAGAGGTGCAGTGGGTGCAATGCTGGTGTACGACATGACAAAGCGTCAGTCTTTCGACCACATGGCCAGGTGGCTAGAGGAGCTGAGAGGCCACGCAGACAAGAACATAGTCATAATGCTTATAGGCAACAAGTCCGATTTAGGTACTCTTAGAGCTGTTCCGACGGAAGATGCTCAAGAATTCGCCGAACGAGAAAATCTCTACTTTATGGAAACATCTGCACTCCAGGCAACAAATGTCGAGAGTGCCTTTATGACAATTCTGACGGAAATTTATCGGATTGTGAGTAAGAAGACTTTGGTTGCGGGTGACGGGTCGGATTATTCGAAGTCCACTTCTCTTAAGGGTACGCGGATCATTGTTCCGGGTCAGGATTCTGACCCGAATGCTAAAAAGGGCGGGTGTTGCATAGGCTCGTGATTCTTAATTTTTTTTCTTAAATTGTGAACTTCTTCACTTATGAATTCTACTCTGTCATATTATGTTTTAGACTGAATCTTGTGATTGTAGAAGTAGAGTAGTAATTTTGTTTTTATTTTTTTTATTTTGGAAAGCAATATGAATGGGTGATTGTGAAATGGTTTCTTGTACCAAATGTAGGTAGTTTTTTGTTCTGAATTAAGTTCTACGAGATGCTACACCCGATGAAATGCTCTGGTTGATTTTAAACCGTAGATCTATACAAATAACGACTTACTAAACTCACATTCACAAGTGTGTGCGTGTTATTATGCGTATACTGTAGATATATGGTCTAAAATCACCCGGTGCATCTAACAAACCCTGAATTGGATTTGGCAGTTCTTTTTTTAATTATGGTAAGTAGTCACTAATTGATAATTAGGAATGATTTAGGCCAATTAAAAAAAAATCATGGGACTTCTTAGGTTAATCTTATTTCTAGAAAGAAAATTTTGTACTGAAAAGAGCAAAAAGAAAAGTAATGGGTAGAAAATAGTAATTTATAAAACGCTTACGGTTAATTTTACGAATTTTTTGACAACTACAGTTACATTTCCAGAAAATAAATTTCCCTTATTTAAGCATAAAAAATGCCGCCCAAAATTCCATTTCAAAATTGGCAATTCACCATTTTAATTTTGACCTAATTTCTTCATCTTCTTCATCTTCTTCACACACACTGATACACGCACAGAGCAGAATCAACTCCATGGTTATGCTGTAAACCGTTCTTCAATTCCACGACTGAAGTCGTCATCACAAGAATTAATTTCTCAAGGTAGCAAATTTGATTTTTCTCATTTTATTTGGGGAGTTTCAATTCGGGTTACATGTTGGTATAAATGGCAATCCCTCGCCGGGAAATGACGTCATTTTGTATGGGCTCTGAAAATTCTCAATTTTGTTTTCTTTCTGTTCTTTTATTAACCGAGTGAAGTTGTTGAATCATCAATTTGTATAGTCAAATTATCATGAATTGTGTTTTGAATTTTTGCAAGTGTTGTGTTAGTGTTGCATAATTACACTAACATATACTGATATACATTCTTTGTTTTTTTACATATAGTTCAATTCAGCACTTGTCTCGGAAGATGTTTGATAAAATGCCGGAGAGAAGAGACGGAATGCCGAGGCAAGAGGATGTTATAGCCACTTACAGTAACCGAAGGCCGATTTTTAGCAGTGGTGGCAGAGATTGTGGGAGGGTCAATTCATTGGGTCTTGTTCTAGAAGATGAACCCAAGGAGGGAGTAGCTACCGAAACTCCCTTCCGGTGGAGAGGCACAGGTACGGCGGCGACACCTGGACCAATTGGAATAGCTTCAGGGAGGGGTAGTATTGTAAATCCAAGAATTGGGATCACAGGGAAAGAAAACTTGTCACCTATGGTGGGAAGTGGCCGTGGTAGCATTTTGCCGCCTTGGTACCCGAGAAACCTCTCCAGGACATCACTGCTGTAGTGAGGGTAATGTTGGAATTATTTATTTATTCCTACTTTTTTTTTCGTTGAAGTTGTAGTCAAGGTAATGATTGAATCTATGTGTCGATCGATATAGTATTCTACGATATGATCATCAAGAAAGTCGTCTAGACTATGATATGTTTTAACCAATCTTGAGATGATTCTCTACAGGCAATCGAGAGGAGAAGAGCCCTTTGTGAAGAAAGTGAAGGCCTACAAAACGAGCACGATTTTTTGACGATTTCTCAAAACCCCAAAATTGGTAAAGTGCCAAAGATATTACTGCTAAATATCACAAATCAAGATGAAGGAGATTCAGTTTCGTTAACTCCTCAAAAGAAGCTCCTAAACGATATTGACACAGTCGAAAAAGTTGTGACGGAGGAGCTTCGTAAGCTGAAGAGCACTCCCACTGCTAAAAAAGCCGAACGGGATAAAAGAGTAAGGACTTTGTTGTCCATGCGCTAGTTAAATCTTGACCGTACGTTTCAATCAAGGTTGAGATCGAAGGGTATCTATCTGAACTGTGCTTAGTATGGTTGATCATTTCTTGATGATTTAAATCTCAGTTGTATACTTGTATAGATCATCACTTGATGATCAAACTATAGTATAGTATGATTACTAGCTTTTATTACAAGAATTCGTTTTAGTTTCGTTTACTGTTTGGATCTTTTTGGAATCAAATGTGGTAAGAATCTATACTCTGCTGATTTATTTGTACGTATCTATTTTTTTTAGTCTAGTTAGAACGAGTCCCGAGTTTAACGAAGCCATACGACAACTACATAAAAGATCACAAACATGCCATGACAAAAGAATCATACATATAATTTCCGTCTCTTATGTAAGAAAACGGCATCATGCTATAGAAATTGCCGGCCGTGCTTCATTCTGTAATATTAAAATAAAATGCTATTCTATAAATCAAATTAATTAATCTTGAACGAATAATGTAGAGTTTACCAAGTCAATACTCCTTTCTATTAATCCTCCAAACACAATTCACACTTCCTCATAATTTGTAAAACCATGGCTGAATACAAAGAATATATCATCTTCTTCCTCATATGGCTAGTTCCCACTATTATAATCCGAACCCTAATCAAGAAACGATCTTCTAGAACCCTTCCTCCGAGCCCTCCATCGTTGCCAATCATCGGTCATCTTCATCTTCTAGCTCCAATACCTCACCAAGCCCTAGCAAAGCTCTCGTATAAATACGGGCCCTTGATCCACATACACCTCGGTTCTTACCCTTGCTTAATCGCTTCATCGCCCGAGATAGCGAAAGAGTTCCTCAAAACACACGAAAGATCTTTTTCAGACAGGCCTCAAACTGTTACTACAGACTACTTAACTTACGGTTCACAAGATTTCTCGTTCGCACCTTACGGGCCTTTTTGGAAGTTCATGAAGAAGCTCTGCATGTCTCGGCTTCTTGGCGGGCCCACACTTGACCTGCTTCAGCCCGTTCGGGCCCACGAGATAAAGAGGCTCGTTCGATTCTTGGCGAAAAAGGCAAGAAATGGAGAATCGGTGGATATTGGAAATGAGCTTGTTAAAATGACGAATAACGTGATATCGAGTATGATAATGAGTCAACGGTGTTCGGGTGATGAAGAAGGTGAAGCTGAGGGGGTGAGGAAATTAGTTCAGGATATTGCGGAGATTACGGGAACGTTTAATGTTTCGGATTATATTTGGTTCTGTAAGAATTTGGATTTGCAGGGGATCGGTAAGAGGATGAAAGAGGTTCGTGACAGGTTCGATGAAATGATGGAGAGGATTATAAACGAGCATCGAGTTCGAAGGAGGGAATCGAGCAAGGAATCTGTGAAGGATTTGCTTGATATTTTACTTGATATAGCTGAAGATGGAAGCTCTGAGATGAAGTTAACAAGAGAGAATATCAAGGCTTTTATCCTGGTAATTAATCTATAAATTTATTGTTCTGTTTTTTTTTTTTTGAAGAGAACTCATATATTCAAATGGTTACATTTAGGAGTAGAAATCGAACGGATTGGATCGGAATTAGCACTTTCGGAAAAATTCCATTTTTTTGGAAGTGAAAGAATCCGAAAATTTCGAAATCAAAAGTTCGGAAATTGGAACGAATAAACTTGTACCAAAATCAGAAATTTTCGGATCGGAATCGGTGGAATTTGAAAATTTCCAATTATTGGTCACCTAAAGTATAAAATGCATAATAATAAAAATAAAAATGATATTATACGTGTAATTTTTGGACAAAAAGCGAATTTTTTGGAAATTGAAGTCCGATAGAATATTCCATTTCGGATCCAAAAAAATTGGAAATAATCTAAATCGGAATGAAAAATATTGTTCCAAAATCCAAAAGAAATCGGATCAAATCATCAAAATCGTCGTAAATCGGAAATTTCGTTCCAATTTTCACCCCGAGTTTGTATTTATTGATGGTGCAGGACTTATTTATTGCTGGAACAGACACATCAGCAATCACACTACAATGGGCTTTATCAGAGTTGATCAATCACCCTGAAATAATGCAAAAAGCGGCTCACGAAATCGACTCCCTCATAGGAAACAACGAAAGACTAGTCCAAGAATCGGACATTCCCAACTTGCCCTACCTGCAAGCCATCGTAAAAGAAACACTAAGGCTCCACCCAACGGGCCCACTAATCGTGAGGCAGTCGAGCGAAGACTGCACAGTTGGCGCGTACCACATTCCCGCCAAAACTCGACTTTTCGTGAACGTGTGGGCCATAGGCAGGGATCCTAATCATTGGGAAAACGCACTCGAGTTTATTCCAGATAGGTTTATTAACTCGTCCGTGCCGGATTTGAGAGGGCAGCATTATCATTTCTTGCCGTTTGGGAGCGGTAGAAGAGGTTGTCCTGGAATATCGTTGGCTCTGCAGGTTGTTCAGACAACCTTAGCTGCGATGATTAAGTGCTTCGAGTGGAAAGCCGACGGAGTTAGTACTCGTGTCGATATGGAAGAAGGGATCGGAATTACTTTGCCGAGGGCTAATCCTCTCATTTGCTCCCCTATTATCAGGCTCAACTCCATTCCATCTAGTATTTGATTTTAGTTCAATTGCTCAAACAAAAAAAAATTTACGGCCACCCCTGCGATAAGGTCAAATTACAAAAAAAACCCTCTTGTTTGATGAATGACAACCACCCCTTAATTATGAATTTTCTTACACTTTCACCCTTGCGCTGTCAAATTTAGTGAAATGTTTAGATTATGTGAAATATTCTTCAGTTTGTACCAGTTTTACCCCATTCGAACTCCAAATATTAAACGGATGATCATAAAATGTGGCTCTTGGACTGTATCAAATTGTGGTACATCAAAAACTGTGTATTTGCACAAAACGAGTACAAAGTAGAGAACATTCCACATAATTTAGAAGATTTTGTTAAATTTGACACTATAAGGGTGATGTGTTAAAAAAATTATACTTGAAGATTGTGATTGTAATTACCAAATTATAAACAGATTTTTCGTAATTTAACATTAGCCAAGCGGTGACCGTAATTTATATATATGGGTATGTATATAGATTACACAGGCAATTGGCCATGTTACTCCACATTATTTATTACAACTTAGTATTTCATTTGACTACATTCTATCATAAAGTCAACACTGTATTATCTCAACTCTCTCTATCAAATTGCATCAGCTCCAAATTAATTTACCATCGAGCCATGGTGGTTGCCTTCCATTGTTTCTTATTTGTGCTACTTTCTCTCTCTAAAACTGCATTGTCAGAAAGATGCCACCCAAATGACAAAAAAGCCCTCCTGAAAATCAAGAAAGACCTCAACTACCCCCACCACTTCATCTCGTGGGACGCAAAAACCGACTGCTGCATCGACTGGAAAGCGGTGGGGTGCGACGATAAAACCCACCGCATCACCCAATTCTACGCCGCATACGCCGATCTCAACCTCCCCATCCCGGCGGCGATCGGAGACCTCCCGTTTCTCGAGTACCTCAAGTTTCACAAATCCGGGGTCACCGGAGAAATCCCGGAATCCATAACAAAGCTTTCTCACCTTCAGTTTCTCGATCTCCGGTGGAATTATCTTACAGGCCCTGTTCCTTCATTCCTCGGCAAACTCAAGAAACTGACGTACATTGCGTTGTCGTTCAACAATCTCACCGGCTCGATTCCAGCTTCACTTTCCGAGATCCAGAACCTTGGAAGACTCCGTTTGGATCGGAACAAGCTCACCGGAGGAATCCCGGAGTCGTTTGCCGATTTCCGGCAGCAGGATTTCTCTCTCTACTTGTCCCATAATCAGCTGACGGGGAATATTCCGGCGAAGCTGGGATATGCTAATTTTACGTGGATCGATGTTTCTAGAAACAGGCTTCAAGGTGACGTGTCGTTCTTGTTCGGGAAGAACAAGAGTTTAGGAGTGGCTGATTTTTCGAGGAATATGTTGGAGTTCGATTTGTCCGAGGTGGAGTTTCCGGCGAGTTTGACGGATCTGGATTTGAATCATAACAGGATTACGGGCAGCCTGCCCGAGGGATTGGCTGAGTTGGGCAGCACTCTTAACTCGCTCAACGTGAGTTACAATCGGCTTTGCGGTAGGATTCCGGCGGGTGGCAGGTTGCCGGATTTTGATTATACGGCGTATTTTCATAACAGATGTCTGTGCGGTGCTCCTTTGCCAAAATGCAAATGATTTATTTCTGTATTCTGTTTGCAAATATTTTTAAATGGGTAAAATACAATTTTAGTCCCTCATATTTGCACTGATTTCACATTTGGTCCCTATGTTCACAAACAAAACACATTTGATCCCTTATGTTTCAAAACTTCAACACTTTTAGTCACTTCCGTTAATTTTTCGTTAAGACTAACGGAATCAAGCATGTGATCATCACTGCCTTAACTGACAGAGTATCGGTAAATTGAAGAAATCAAGAAAATGACAAAAAATGTTAAATTATTGAAACATGAGAGACTAAATGAGTTTGTTGTGAAAATGGAGACCAAATGTGAAATCAGTGCAAATATGAGGAACCAAACTATGATTTCCCCATTTTTTAATAGGGTAAATTATACGGTAAGGTAAAATTACAAGAAAAACCCTTCATGTTTGGGTAATTACAACCACCCCTCAATTATAAAATTTTCTTACATGTACACCCTTTTGGTGTCAAATTTAATAGAATATTCTAAATTCCGTGAAATATGCTCCACTTTGTAGTCGTTTTGTGCACAAATGCAGTTTAAGATACACCACAATTTGATATTTACACGTACACATCTTATGATCATCTTGCTTCAAAATGTGGAGCTCGAATGACGGCTACAAACGGAAGAATATTCCACTAAATTTGACACTATAGGACCAATGTGTAAGAACATTCATAATCGATAGATAATTGTAATTATCAAAAGATAAGAAATTTTTTCGTAATTCGAACTCACCTCGGCGCGGTGGTAATTTACCCTTTAAAGTTTAAACTAATATCTAGAAATAGATTCTTCACTATGAGTTGGAAGGAAAAAGACAAGAAGATGACCAAATACTAATATGCAATTAATCATTAAAATCTGTTTAATTAAAATTAATCATTGAAATCAGTGAGAGTTGACCAAGTGTATTAATCCTCCTCCAACACTTCCATTACTCAGAAATCAGAAACCATGGCTGAATACATCATCTTCTTCCTCATATGGCTAATCTCCACCATCATAATCCGAACCCTAATCAAGCAACGATCTTCTACTTCTAGAAGCCTTCCCCCAACGCCACGTGGCTTACCGATCATCGGCCATCTCCATCTTCTATCCCCAATACCCCACCAAGCCCTAGCGAAGCTCTCGTCCAAACACGGGCCGTTAATCCACATCCGCCTCGGATCTTACCCATGCCTCATCGTTTCATCGCCGGAGATCTCGAAAGAAATCCTCAAAACACACGAGAGCTCCTGCTCCAATCGCCCCCAAAACGCCGCCATCGATTACCTCACCTACGGCTCACAGGATTTCACCTTCGCACCTTACGGCCCGTACTGGAAGTTCATGAAGAAGCTCTGCATGTCCCGCCTCCTCGGCGGGCCCACCCTCGACCTCCTCCGGCCCGTTCGGGCCCACGAGATCAATCGGCTCGTTCAGTTCGTGGCGAGCAAGGCGGGAAACGGCGAATCGGTGGATATTGGAGGTGAGTTTGTGAGAACGACGAATAATGTGATATCGAGTATGATCATGAGTCAACGGTGCTCCGGCGACGGAGAAGGTGGAGCTGAGGCGGTGAGGAAACTGGTTCAGGATATTGCGGAGCTCACGGGTAGGTTTAATGTGTCGGATTATATTTGGTTCTGTAAAAATTTGGATTTGCAGGGGTTTGGTAAGAGGATGAAAGATGTCCGCGACATGTTCGATGAAATGACTGAGAGAATTATCGACGAGCATCTCGTTCGAAGGAGGGAATATTCGCAGGAATCTGTGAAGGATCTTCTTCATATATTACTTGATATAGCTGAAGATTCAGCTTCTGAATTTAAGCTAACAAGACAGAATATCAAGGCTTTTATCCTGGTAATAATTAATCTTCTGTTTATTCATTCTTCTGTATTTTTGAACAATTATGGTTGCCTCCCTGCACTTTGATCTAATTACAAAAAACCCTCTTGTTTTAAAAATTACAATTACCCCCTCTGAGGTTAGAAGTTGCATAAAATTGATGTTAGTAGTAACGAAATCTTTGAGTTGCCATGAATAGTTTCTTATGAATTCCAAATTTAACCATACCATAGGGGTGTAATTGTAAGATTTTATGGAAATATAAGGGACCAAATGTGTTTTTTGTGAACACGAGGGGCCAAATGTATAATACGTGCAAACTTGAAGGATTAAAATTGTAATTTTCCTCTTATTCTTCTCTTTTTTTTTTGTAACAATTACGTTTACCTCCCCTGCGCTTTGATCTAATTACAAAAATTCTCTTGTTTCAAAAATTACAATTACCCCCGAGGTTAGTAGTTGCATAATATTGACCCCATACGGTGTTAGTAGTAACGAAATCTTTGAGTTCCCATGGACAGTCTCTTAAGAATTCCAAGTTTAACTATACCATAGAGGTGTAATTGTAAGATTTTATATTTAACAGGGGGCTAAATGCAACATTTGTAATGGTTGTTCAATTAATTTTGTCTACAAAATAATGCAGATATATCTTTTAAATTTGTACACAAAATAAACAAAAACATTTCGTAATTTATAAAACATGAGGGTCTTTTTGTAATTAGATCAAATCTGAGGGGATTTAACCGTAATTTACGCTAATTTGTATGATCTTGCCAGGACTTATTTACTGCTGGAACAGATACATCAGCAATCACACTACAATGGGCACTCTCAGAGCTAATAAATCACCCTGAAATAATGCAAAAAGCGGCTCAAGAAATCGACTCTCTCATAGGAAACAACGAAAGACTCGTCCAAGAATCGGATATTACTAATTTGCCCTACCTTCAAGCCATCGTAAAAGAAACACTAAGGCTCCACCCAACGGCCCCACTAATCGGTAGACAGTCGAGCGAAGACTGCACTATTGCAGGGTACTGTATTCCGGCCGAGACTCGATTATTCGTGAACGTGTGGGCCATAGGAAGAAACCCCGATTATTGGGAAAACGCGCTCGAGTTTATTCCGGAGAGGTTTATTTCGTCTGAGTTGGATTTGAGAGGGCAGCATTATCATTTCTTGCCGTTTGGGAGCGGTAGAAGAGGATGTCCTGGAATATCATTGGCTTTGCAGGTTGTTCAGACAACCTTAGCTGCGATGATTCAGTGCTTTGAGTGGAAAGCCGACGGAGTTAGTACTCGTGTGGATATGGAAGAAGGGATCGGAATGACATTGCCGAGGGCTAATCCTCTCGTTTGTTCTCCGGTTTTGAGGCTCAATTCCATTCCATCTAATATTTTTTTTTAGTTCAATTGCTCAATATATATATATATATATATATATATATATATATATATATATATATATATATATATATTCTTACTTTTTTTATTTGAGTACCTCAATTAGTTTCACAAATCCGGAGAAATCCCGGAGTCCATAAAATGTTCAAGCTAGCTTGTATATATATATTTATCGAGTTTTTAAAATTGTATTTGGACTTGGTAATGTTTAACGACCGACTTGAGCTCCAACAAGCTTAAATCGAGTCCGAATAAGAACCGAGCTCGAGCACTTTCAATTTTTGTTCATATTTTTTCTAATTAAATTGGAGCTCGAACTTAATGCTAACAAAAATAGATCTTCATGCTTGGTTCGTGAGTTTGACAAATTGAACTTAAACGAAACTTTTAAAGAATAACCTCGAATCGAATTATAGCCTATCGGGTAAATTAGTTTAATTTTCGTGTCAGCCCCTAACTAGTGGATACAATGTTAATTTTAGTTTTGTTACACATAAAATAAATCAAACTTGATATCCAAAAATTATATTTTCTATATAATATGATTGTAAATTAAAAAAAAAAAAAAAAAAAAAAAAAACAAACAAACAATATTGAGTAATTGTCACGTGTACCGTTATATAGTTTGTTTTAGTGCACACCTGCTTATTCTCATAGGCTCAACCACACCGGATTACAGCCCAATTGAACTTCTCCAACTATAAAACCGTCCCGCTCACAGAGCAAAGCATGTTTCTTCTATTGCGTTTTTCATTCTCAGATTTTTTATTCTCTCTGTGAAATCTAACCGCCTCTTTCTCATTCAAAAATTCAGCTCGTATCTGCGTTCTCTGCCGTTACAAGGTATGATTAGATTATTCGCTATATGTATACATTGTACGTATATACCATTGTATGCGTAGTTACTGTGTGAGAAAGTGTGTTCGCGAGGGAAAATCAATTACGCCTTTGAGGAATTTAGGGCTATCGGACCAGCTGTTTTTTACTGTTTAAGCGTGTAGTTGTATGTGTTTTGAAAACGGAAATGAAAATTAGCTGCTGAAATTTCATGTTTGTGCGTGTAATTGTATGTGTTCTGAGAACGAAAATGAAAATTAGCTGCTGGAATTTCATGTTTGTGCGTGAAATTTTGTGTGTGTTCTGAGAACGAAAATGAAAATTAGCTGCTGGAATTTCATGTTTGTGCGTGAAATTGTATGTGTTCTGAGAACGAAAATGAAAATTAGCTGCTGGAATTTCATGTTTGTACGTGAAATTGTGTGTGTTCTGAGAACGAAAATGAGAATTAGCTGCTGAAATTCCATGTTTGTACGTGAAATTGTGTGTGTTCTGAGAACGAAAATGAAAATTACCAGCTGAAATTTCATGTTTGTACGTGAAATTGTGTGTGTTCTGAGAACGAAAATGAGAATTAGCTGCTGAAATTTCACGTTTGTGCGTGAAATTGTGTGTGTTCTGAGAAGGAAAATGAAATTTCATGTTCGTGCGCCTTTGTGTGCGTGTGTGTAATGTGATTTTTCTTCTCTTATTTTGAAGCAACAATGGTCAATTGGCTTCGAAAGTTTTTAGTCTGCTTGGGTAAAGCCCATGATGCCAATGCCGGTACCCGTGCCGAGGACTATCCGGAGAATATATGGTCGGAGGACCTTGTGAGGCACTCCTCCGGAGAATGCTCTATGGCGATGGTTAGAGGGAACAAACATGTAGAGGACCGTTGCCATGTAGTGGTCACCCCAGCCGGTACATTCTTTGGTGTTTACGACGGCCATGGTGGCTCCGCCGCCTCTCAATTCGTGCTTGACCATTTACATACTAATTTCACAAGTAGCGTATTTCTCCCCCCCCTTTTTTTTTCTTTTTTTATTTATTAAACGTTGTTTACTTAGACGCGATTTAAAAAACTTTTTTTCTTGTTTTTTCTTTTTGGTGGTAGGGATTTTACAAGAAGCAGGGGGGGTTATGTCTGATGAAGTCTTGCGGAATGCATTTTCTGAAACAGAAAATGAGTTCATCGAGTTGATTCGAAAACAATTTAGCCTAATGCCAGCAATCGCAGCCATTGGATCATGCGTTTTAGTTGGGGTGCTTTGGGGGAAGGATCTCTATTTGGCCAACTTAGGTGACTGTCGAGCAGTGATGGGTGGTTTAATGGAAGGACAAATTTGGAGGGAACGTGCGATGACTGTTGACCATAATGCTAGGTCTTCAGATATAAGAAAAGAATTACAAGAAGCGCACCCTGATGTTCCGGACGTTGTTCTTAAGAGAGGCGTTTGGCGGGTCAAGGGCAACCTTCAGGTAGGCGATGAATTTAGTTTTTTTAATTTCTTGTTCTTTTAGCTAATCTAATTTGCTTGAATATTATTTCTGTGTTTCTTGCTTCTTGGACTTTTGCAAGTGACTTTATTAAGATTTGTAGTTATTTTTACATTCTTTATGAAAGGTACATATTTGAATTGTTAACCAGATGAATTCTATTAAAACTATTATCCATTGGGGATGCTTACCTCAAATTTCCGGAATTTGACGAACGAGTGATAATATTTTGTTTTTTTGGTGAAATTAGGTGACGAGATCCATTGGGGATGCTTACCTCAAATTTCCGGAATTCTCCTTGAACACTATTTCAAGATATAAGATCAAGAAGCCTATTGTTCGACCAGTGGTGAGAGCTGATCCAGAGATAACGAAGACAGTTTTACACAAAGATGATAGATTTATTGTCTTCGCGACTGACGGGCTGTGGGATGAATTATCCAATACAGCGGTGGATCTGATAGTTAGAGGGGAGCCTCGACCGGTATGTGATCGTATTTGAATACCAATACTAATTATGAATATTATAATTACTTGTTTGGTTTTTTTTTTAATTGGTGTTTTAAGGGGATTGCAAGGACACTCATCAGAAGGGCACTAGAAGTAGCAGCGACCAAGAATAAGATGACGTACGAGCAGTTAAAGAGGCTGGACGAGGGCCAGCGTGACAGAAGACCAATCCACGATGACATGACCGTCATCGTGGTGTTTTTCGATCAAGCAGCACCGGGTGAGGAACCCATGGTAAGCTATACCTTGGGTAATGCTGGACCATCAAGCAACCCCGGTGCTGGACCATCTAGCAGCTCCACTGGAGCATCAAGCAGCTCCAATGCTGGACCGTCAAGCAACCCCGGTGCTGGAGCATCAAGCAGCTCCAATGCTGGAGCATCAAGCAGCTCCAATGCTGGACCATCAAGCAACCCCGGTGCTGGAGCATCAAGCAGCTCCAATGCTGGAGCATCAAGCAGCTCTAATGCTGGAGCATCAAGCAGCTCCAATGCTGGACCATCAAGCAACCCCGGTGCTGGACCATCAAGCAGCTCCAATGCTGGAGCATCAAGCAGCTCCAATGCTGGTATAGTTCTTTATTATCACTAATAAGCTTATCCCAATTATGCTAATTTTCTTTGCATCACTATTATGGTTACAACCTGATGAAACTGAGTGTAAACTCTGACGTTGATTACTATGATTGGCACTTTTTTTTCAGAAAAAAAAATCTTGTTAATTAGTAGACATTTTGAAATTTGAATTACATTAAGTGCAGCCTGTTGATTTAGTCCAAAAGAAAGAACTAATATACAACAAATTCAATTTTGTATTTGCAGTTCAAGCTGTTCGTGGTATCTACAGGGCCGAGCAGCTGGTACACTGGAAACCCGAAGCTTGGATCGGAGTTCAGTGCTTCAAATCATCCATAATCAACCTGTAATTTCTTGGTTATTTTATTTCATATTATAAATTCATTTCTTAAACTAAGAGCAATATTCACAGTCAACCTCTTCCTTTTTCAGTCAACTTCACGGGCTGGAGCTCACTGGAAATCTTGGGTATCAGCTGTCCAATCTAAAAACTTTGAAGCATATGTAAGAAATTGTGGTTTATGTAATTTTTTTTATTAATTCATTAGTATTTTGATAATGTTCTTGTGACCGATTTTGTGTAAACTTCATTTTGACCGGGACCTTAGTTCAAATAACATTGAAGGCTCAATCCCGTATTGTTTACCTCCAAACCTCACACACTTGTAAGGACACTACTCCACTTAGCTTGTTGCCTTTTAGAATTAATAATTCTAACTTCACATGCTTTTGCAAGAATTAGCTATTCTAAGTCGTACTGTACTTATTGCCTTGTGGATCTAAAAGGAATGTAATCTAAATCAGTAAACCATATTCCTTATTTAGTAGGCATTATTTTTACTGATGATTCACATATGCAGTTTTACTGCTTGTCAACTTATCATTAGTGGTTGAAGATGAATAGGATTTCAGCTCTTGATTTGCCCCTTTATCTGCTTATTATGCTCCTCTTTTGGATCAAAGACTCAACCAAGTTTTCTTGGCTTTTTTTTTTTCCCATTTTCACCATTGCTGAGAATACAATCTCAATCGCCTTTCATCAGGGATTTGTCGTTTAATAACTTCACTCGAGATCTGCCCACCTCATTCAGATCACTGACAAACCTTACAGGCTTGTGAGTTTTCGTCTTCTTCTTCAACATCCAATGACAAGAGTTATAATTTTCAGGTTTATGCAGCGCAATCAACTCACTGGATCAGTGTTTTTCTTATCCAATCTCTCGCTTACTGACTTGTACGTCTTCTCCAATAAAATTTCATAATTTATTCCAATCTAGTTCAGTTGTTCATGTACTCACCTACTCCGATTTTCAGGAATATCGAAGACAACCATTTCAGTGATGTTATTCCTGAAAACTTTCAAGCTATAGCCGCCTTGAGGTAATCCATTTATAAGCTTCTTCATTCACCTCATAAATTTGAAACATTATATTTATTCAGGATTGGTGGGGTCGCTCTCGTTGCATCATTTTTGGCTATTGCACTTGTGGTGCAAAAACATCGCTCACGTGGGAAAACACTCGGCAGCTTGGAGAGCAGTGAAAATTCAGTGAGATCTCTACCAATCGGCACAGTCCAAGGTGAAACACATGTCGTTTTAGCAAAACATAAAACCAACTGATTAAAATGTCTTGTGGATATTTATTTATATTCTTCTGAAAACTGTACACAATATAGCAGAGCTTCAAATAACAACAAACAGCTTGGGTGAAGAAAACTTCCTCTGTGAGGGTTCCCTTGGTTCTGTTTACAGAGCAGAGTTTCTAGATGCATATCAATTGTTGACGAGATGGGCTTCATCGAAACCTCATGACAGCACATCATTAGGACAGATGGTTGATCCAGCAGCTATTATAAGAACAATCTCCTCCAAATCTGCCTCTCGTTTCGCTGACATCATATCTCCGTGTATACAGGTACCTCAAAAAAAACGCCATTAAGTAGGATTACCATATTGTTTCATTACATAAAATTTTACTGTCTGAAAATGCACCATCACAGCCTAAACAAGAATTCAAGCCCACCATGCCTGAAGTTGCCGAGTCTTTGATGCAAAAGCCGATTGCCCCAGATGGCCCTGAAGTTGCTGACTCTTTCGATCGATCTCTTAGGTCAACCAATACCCGTTTCTGTGGATCACCTACTCTAAGCTGCTACTCTGTTTAAGAGTCAGTTGTAAAATTAGGGTACAAGTGTTAATAACACATTGGAATGTAAAACGGCATTTCTAAGTAAATAGACAAACACTTTGTCACACCCAATTCTTTAGGTGGAGATAATGCAGATGTTGATTGATAATGTCTCATTCAGTAACATACAAAAACAAAAGTTTAATGCAAATGTTGAAACAATTTTGTTTGCTATTGTTCAGTACAAGGAACGTCGATCTAGTTATACATTTAAGCCACTACTGAGCAATGAGTTATTGATATAGGTCTTCCATCGAACAGTTTCGAAAGTCTCTTCAACTCTCTCGTTTTTCACTAGGGCTGCTTACTGCAAAATTGAAATTTTCTTAGAAAGTCAACTTTGAAAGTCAAACCCTAATATAGATTCCACTTTCGTAACTTAACATAAGATGAAATCACTTGAGTCGGGGCTTCGGAAGACAATGAATTTTGCAGCTCCACACGTTTGTTATATATATATGTCTTTTAACTTCACCTCATGGTGCTTCTTTTAACTTCACCTCAGTGTGCTTCTTTTCTTGTGATATGGGCTTTAGCATGAAAGATAACCTCAGTAAAAATAAACGTAATAAAGTAAGTTCACCTCTTAACTGCAGGGAGCCATTTAACAAATCCCATTTCTTTTTTTCTTTTTTTTTTCTTTTTTTATTACTATGGTTTTTGGTAATTCATTTGCTCATTGTTTAATTCTGCACTGCAGTAGAGGAGGAGGAGGAGGATGATATATCAAGACGGATGCAGTTTAATTGGTTGAAAAAACTAATGGCGCGAAAATCAACAACAACGAGGATCTCACATCCCAACAACGAGGATAACAAAACTCTGCAGGTTTATTAAATGTTATGAATCTTTGATATTAAATTTTATATGTGAAACTGCATCGTGCTCTTGTATTATATTGGATTTACAGTTCTAAGGGAAATTAGGGGGGTTTTTCGAAATGAGTACAAAACAAAACTCTGTGCTTCTGCAGGTATATATATGTTATGGATCTTGATATTAAATTTTATATATGAAACTGCATGCTGTTGTATTATATTGGATTTACAGTTCAAAGGTTTTTTTTCGAAATGAATACAAAACAAAACTTGAACTCCAAGAAAGATTAAAGCTAAGCGTCTTATTCTGATACAAGGTACCTCCGCCTCCACTTACGTTGCTAATTAATCACCTATTCCATCACTTAATCAGTACGCAATTTTGATGTATTTCATTACTTAACTCAGGAATTTCTAGAGAAAGAGGATCGACGATGTCGGACGATATTCGAAAACAGAAAAGGTGTTTATGAATGTTGTTGGAGAAACGTAACTTTCAAAGACAATCCTCAAATTACATAAATGGAAATCGTTATACATCGCTAGTTTGGGGTGGGGGACTCGAGCATTTCGAGAACCGGACTAATAAAATTATGGCATTGCAGATTACGACCAATTCAAGGTCATCAGATATGTTCATTGTTATATTTTCAAAATTTCTCTTTGAATTTATTATAATCGTGTATGTATGTATGAATGAATGAATGAATTACATTTACTCCAGGAACAAGGATCTATCAGTGATGCATACCTGAAGCATTACGAATTAGCTCTCGGATATCATAAATATGACACTATATATATATATATATATATATATATATATATATATATATATATATATATATGGTAATTCTTGTGCATTCAAGTTGCTGTTGAGAATTGAGATTGTCCACAAAAGCCCAACACTGCTAATTTTAAAATTTAATTTTAGCCCTAAAATAGTATTTTTTGTTACATGTGAACAGAGGATACTTGATGGAGGAGATCATAAGTGAAATCGGACGGACGAAAAAGTGTAATTCTCCCTAGTTTGTAGAATTTTAAATGAAAACATTGTTATAACGTTGGAATTTTCAAATGGGAATCGGCAGAATCCGAAAATTCAGTTCAAGTTTAATTTCTACCCATGTGCCACAGAAACTCCAACTTCTCAATGTTTTTCTGCGTTTCAGAAATGTTTCGTATCGAAAACTCGAAAACACCTGTCGGACACCTTATGGGTCATTTTGTAATTATTAAAAAGTTAGAAACATGTTTGAATAGCTAATTTTCAAATATTTTTATTGCTTCTCAAATTATTTACATCGATTCAATGACCAGTTGCAAAATAATAGTTTATAGTAAAATTTATTTTCAATATATTTGTGTTTTTTTGGGTGATTCTCTAGTTTCTTGGAAAGCCAAGAAACAATCCATAGTCTCCAGATCCTCAGCTGGATCTGAATATAGAACTTTAGCATCCGTGTCTAGTGAATTGGTTTGGATCAATCATATTCTTCAAGATTTTCAGATTTCAGTTGATTCCAACTTGGTCTTCTGTGACAATTTCGCTGCAGTTCATATTGACTCCAATCCAACTTTTTACGAACGCACGAAACACATTGAGATCGATTGCCACTTCATTCGGAAACAAGTTACTCATGGTTTTGTCAGACTTATGCTCGTGCCTAGTCGCGATCAAATTACTGATATTTTTACCAAAGCACTGCAATTTCCTCTTTTTTCTCACTTGTTGTCCAAGATGGCCTTGAAGAACATTTATTCTCCAGTTCCATCTTGAATGGGATGTTGGAATATTTATATTCACAATTTTATTTTTGCTATAACACAAATAAAAGTGTTATATGCTATTAGCGTTTTTGTTATTAGTTTAGTAAATAGCGTTTTCTCTTTTACACGTGTAAAGACATGTATACAAACCAACTCTTTGTTACCGTTGGTTAATTAATTCCCTTTTATAAAAATTAGTTTCTCTTTCTCTCTCTGTAACAAACTCTCCCTCCTTCTGCAACAATGGAGTTTTCTATCTCCTTGTAAAATTCTTCAATTTAATACCCTCTGAACTATAAACCTTTTTACACGTTCACCCTTGTGATTTCAAATTTAGTGGAATTTTCGAGATTATATGAAATATTATCACTTTTGTACCTATTTTATCTCATTCGAACTCTACATTTTGAAGCAAGATTATCATAATATGTGTATTTTAGCTTGTATATATCAGATTGTGATGCATCAGAAACTCTATTTTTACACAAAACGAGTACAAACTAGAGCACATTACACGAAATCTAGATGATTATGTTGAATTTGACACCATAAGGATGGAGATGTAAGAAAAAATCATAGTTGAGGGGTAGATATAATTATCCAAATAAGAGGAATTTTTTCATAAATTGATCATACCTCGGGGTGTTTGTAATTTACCCCATTTATATATATATATATATATATATATATATATATATATATATATATACAACAACTTATTTTATCCCACAAAAACCTCTCAATTGATTTACTAACACTTCACTTTTTTTTTTGTTTTAATAATCATTATTTTTATTAATAATGAAGAAGTATAATAATTATATTTCTTTGACGACATCTTTAAAATTATTTTTTATGTTTTTTTTTTCTCTATTAATTCTCTAATTTTTCACTTTGAAATGCTATTTTATGTTCGTCCCAGAGAAAATGCTAGTAATTGAAGACCCAATGCATAAGCCAAATTTAATAATGGGCCCACCAAATATCTAATCTCATGTATAGAAAATTACAGATCTGTAATGCAACGGTGATTTATGGCTCGTGACGAATTACATATGTGTAACGCAACGGTGATTTATGGTTCGTGACGATTGAGAGCACATCGGTTGTCATGTATTAGAGCGGATGGTTATAGCGGTAGATGGCCATTGGAGACAGTGGTGTGAGGTTAGTCTACGGTGGGAGGTGGTTGCATCAATCTAGGCCTCTTTGATGGTGCTAGGGTTTTGGTTGGCGGCTAGGATTTAGTGGATAGAAGTTGGTGGCGGCTGCAAATTGTTGGCGGCTAGGGTTTGGCGACGGCTGAGAGTTGTTTTGTGGCTAGGGTTTGGAACAGTAGACCGTAGTAAACTATAGTATACTGTAGTATACTATAGCACAAGTATACTATTGTATCCCGTAGTATATTACACTAGACTATAGTATACTATAGTATACTACTGTATTAACAACAGATGAAATCAAAAAAAAAATATTTAAAATATGTAAATTGAATTAAAAAAAATATATATATATATATTTTTTTTTCGTAATCTTCAATATTACAAAGAGAAAAAATAATTTTTTAATTGTGTAAAAATTGCTACAATGAAGAAATAGAAAGAAAAAGAAAAGGATATTAAACGTGTTTTATATAAAAAGAATTAAAATGTTTGGTTGAAAAAATTAAAATATATTAAATACTGACTAAAAAAACAATAAATGCAATTTGAATTTTAATTAATGTAAATTTCGAATTTGTGTGTTGGAGGGCATTTTTGGAATAAATTTTATGAAGGATGTGTAGCAAATGTTTAGTTTAGGTTGTCATTTAGTTCTAATAAGTTTTGTCACTAGGAACCTATATCTTAAGGCCCCTTTTTTCTTTTTGTAATTAACCATACCTAGGGGTGGTTGTAATTTACCCTTAAGAAGTATAATAATTATACTTTCTTTAACGGCATCTTTAGAATTATTATTTTGAGTTAATTGCATAGAGCCTCCTGTGAAAAGTCTAATTGCCGGAAAAGTCCTTATGTTAAAAAAATTAGCATTGACCCCCCCTATAATGAGTTTTATTTAGTCTACGGCCCCTTTTATCATATTTTGCTATTGACTTTGGTGAAATGACTAAACTACCCTAATTAAAATACTATAGGTAAAATATAATTTTGTTTGTATAAAAAAACAAGAAAAGAAAAAGAAAAATAAAATAATGAGAGAAAGGGGCTGCAATTCATCTTCTTCCTCAACACCACCTGCTATTCCCACTGGTGAGGCAGAAACTTTTGCTTATTATTCTTACTCGGCTCTAAAACACGGTCAACATCAAAGAGAAACGACGAATCCGACGGCGGCGGCTGACCCAAATGTTATCCATGGTGCTGAGTTTTCTTCTTTGTAAATCCCCCG
>NW_012193095.1:112010-126658 GCF_000504015.1 Erythranthe guttata
GTGGCGGTAGGGGGGTGGAGGGAAAAAGCTCGTCAAACAGAATGAGGAAGAGGCGGTGGACGGTTGCGTGGTCGTAGGAGGGGTGGAAGGAGAATGGATGGGAGGAGCGGTGGACAACGGCGAGGATGCGGTGGAGGCGGGCGAGGGAGCTGCGCAGCCGGTGGAGATACTGGATAAATTAAGAAACCTAGGATAGAGAAATTAAAGTGGAAGTGTGTGAATTTGTGTGTGTTACTACGTGTTTTTTGATTTCAATGGGAGAGAGGGCTTTATTGAAAATAGCAGGGACTAAATTGAAACTTTTGAAAATTTTATTTTGGTTACAAAAATATTGGGGTCATTCTATAATTTTTTAAATTTCTGATTTAAAGGGTATTTAAGTATTTTCAAGCTGAAAAACACACTCCCACTCACATAAATGGCGAGTGTATTGCACGATCATGGGCTAGGGGGTTTAATGGCTTTGACTATATTTCATAGGGGGGTAAATGTTAATACTTTTAACACAGGGACTTTTCCGGCAATTAGACTTATCACAGGGGTGCCGCTTGCTAAAAACTCTATTATTTTCTATGTTTTTTTTCCTCTATTAATTCTCTAAATTTTCACTTCGAAACACTATTTTGTGCATAAATAATTAATACATAATTAATAATAACACAACAGGTTAAAGACCGAAGCCCATGGAGACGGCTTTTGAGATCCTACACCGGGTGAAATACACCGGGTAGATCTTTACCATTCATATACACACAAACATGCACACACCCACATTGGTATGTGTAGATCAGCGGTTAAAAATACACCCGGTGTAACCTTCACCGAGTATAGGATAGATAAAACCCATGGGGACCCAATACATAAGCCAAATTTAATAATGGGCCCACCAAATATCTAATCTCATGTATAGAAATTCCTTTAATTCCCATAATTAGATGTAAAACATATTGTAACTTTGACTATTAGTCCTCTTAAAATAGAAACACTTTGACTAGTGAAAGCAAAAAGATATTCTTATCAAAATTTATCTGGACCATACATTCTCAATCCACGTGAATTGCATAAAATAAGTGGGGCAATATATCTGCATGCTTCACTGATTGAAAATATTATTTTTTTTTATTTTTTCCACGTGACATATTTTTATGTACATCAAATTCAAATTCGAATTGGAAATGGGGTCACACATTTGGCAACACAAACCAAAAGTAAGATAAGATCAATTTGCAATTTGCATAGTGGCTGGTCCATATAGACCCCGTTATTTCTATTCTACATCCGATGAAAATTATACTGGTTGTCTTTTTATCATCGATCTACATACATTAATATGTGTATGTGTTTGTGTGTATATGATCCGTAAATGCATATATAAATTATATATATATTTAGCATTTCATCTTATTTTAACTAATCTTATATTGACGACCAAATGAGGTCTTAAAGTACTACAATAATATACTAAAACTAGTATTTTAAAAATCGGTCGAGACAGGCGATTAATCGGTCTTCGGGATAGAGGCGGTCTAAAACATTTATTATTTTAGTGTAAAGTTTTGGAAAACTGAGTTTGGCCTATAACGAAATTTTAGACGGTTCGAAGTGGTCAAACCGAGTCAAACTTGACATATTTTACAACCTTGGCTAGAACCACAATAGTAGTTAAAGATAGATAGATGTAAGGCCATTTAATAATGGGCCATAGTCATAAGCAAAGTAACTTTCAATGCTGTAAATAGGACCAAACACTGTCGGCCTCACATTTGAGACGGAATACTTTGGGGATGTTTGGTTTCATTTCCGAAATCAATTTCCACTTCTATATCTACTATTTATAAAACTGAGATCATGTTTGTTTCACAATTTTATCCATAAAATCTGATTTTTTTCTTATCAAATTTATATTGAAAATACACTATTCATACTTTTTCAATTTTCAAACCTACTAACCAATATATTTTATTCCATTAACTCGTTTCTCTCTCCTCATTAATATTGACACACTCTCTCCTCTCATTTATCTCTCCTCATTAATATCTACACTATCTTTCCTCCCAATTTCTCTATCTACTACTACTACTAAAAATAATAATAATAATAATAATAATAATAATAATAATAATAATAATAATAATAATAATAATCCTCAATCATTATATTCTACTTTTGCACGTACTTTCCTAGAAAAAATTCACCATAATCAAACATATTCCCATTTCTATACCTACATAAAACTAAAAATACCCATTCATCCAAATATATTCTCATTTTCTACACAAAAACAAATAAACTACTTTTTCCATCAGAAATTTTGAAAACTAGAAATTCCCATTGGAAGCATAACCAAACATTCCCTTTATTTCTCAGTTAATGAGTGGAGCAATATATACACCATGTGCTTGAAGTTGATGGTTCACTAATTGATTCGTTATTTATTTATTTCACATCACATATTTTTTTGTACATCAAAACTCAAAATCCAAATATAGATTTGGATAAGATAATTAATTTGCAATTTTCATATTAAATGCTTGATAACACTATTACTATAATAGTAAATCATCCATATATATATATATATATATATATATATATATATATATATATATATATATATATATATATATATATATATATATATAATAATAATAATAATAATAGTAATAATAATAATAATATATATATATATATATTCATCCTCCACATATTTTAGTGGGAAAATTACAAGCCCCCCAGATGTATGGTAAATTTACAAAAAAATCCTTCTTCTTTGGATAAATACATCTATCCCCTCAAATGTGATTTTTTCTTACACCTCCACCCTTATGGTATTTAATTCAACATAATCATCTAGATTTCGTGGAATGTGCTCTAGTTTGTACTCGTTTGTGTAAAAATACAGTTCCTGATGCACTGATATATATACAAGCCAAAAAACACATATTATGATCATTTTGCTTCAAATGTAGAGTTCGGATAGGATAAAATTGGTACAAAAGTGATAATATTTCATATAATTTCGAAGATAATACTAAATTTGAAACTGTAAGGGTAGACCTGAAAAAAGATTTATAGTTAAAGGATGATTGTAATTATCCAAACAGTAAGGATTTTCGTAATTTGACCATACATTAAAGGTGGTCGTGATTTACACTATTTTATTTATATACATACAGATGTGAATGCAAGAATCCGAAATTCAAAATTATGCAGCAATGGCCGCCGTCAACTACTCCCATTGTTTCATAATTTCGGTTCTCTTTTTTCTCTCCTTCCACGCCGACACTGCATTTTCACAGAGATGCCACCCAAATGACAAAAAAGCCCTCCTAGAAATCAGGAAATACCTCAACACTCCTCCAAACAGCAACCTCATCTCTGCGTAGGACCAGGCCTGGAATCGTTTGCATCGTCTATATACAAAACGATCTACCTCTCTTGTTATTCATCTTAAGGACAAACTCTCTTCGATTACTCGGGGCACTACCTCTGTGACAAATTTTCTTCTCTCAATTAAGAAGATCGCTGATGAACTCACCGTTCTTGGAAATCCTCCGAGTGACGCCGACTTGCTTATCTACACGACCCGTGGCCTTGGACCAGCCTACAAAGAACTAATCACGACCCTTCGAACCCGTGACTCAGTGATTCTTTTTGAAGAACTCTTTGATAAAATCATTGACCATGAATCTTTCTTGTTGTATAATGAGAAAACTGATCTTGAACCAACACCACCAACAACCCATCTTACCACCCACTCACCTAACTTTCGTCATGCGAAACGAGCTTCTCACCAAGACATTCTCCCCACTCCCAGCCATTATAAACCTCCAATCTCCACCAACCGTCCATCACAACTACTGTGCCAATTTTGTGACAAACGGGGACATGAGGCAAAGCGTTGTTTCAAGTTATTTTCCCATCTCCGATCGAACAGGCCTTCGGCAAATCACAGCACAATGGCTCCATCCCCTAATGCTCCTTGGATTCTCGACTCGGGTGCTTCTCATCATGTTACCTCTCAGTTGTCAAATATGTCACTACCAAGGTTGTAAAAAGCGGTACTCGGGTCGGAGGTGGTTAGGGACCGACTCACGATTAATCGGTGCGGCAGTGATTAATCGATGTTAAATCGGAAATAAATCGGTTTTTAAAATTTAATATAATATATTTGTAGATATTATTTATAAATACTCAAAACATAGATACAAAAATATTTAAACATAGTTATATCTCCATCATGTATATATTCTAATAGCATAATAAAAGTTTAATAATAATAAGATCATAATACATAAATATCCTTATAAAATATAAATAAAAAGGCAATTTTTTTGGAATTTACATACACTCTTGGCATACATTATTAGTTCTTTAACAATCATAATTAACATAAACAAAATAAAGTATAAACTCATTTTTTTTGTTATTAAAATCTCAACTTTTATTTTGATTTATAAAAAAAATAAAAAACCGATTTTTTGCCGATTTTTGCCACCGAAGTTTGACCCGCCTTAAAGGTTTGACCGCCTCAGACCGCCTTGGACCGTCTCACAGGCAAAAAAAACGATTTTTCAAACCTTTACACTAAAATCGTAAAGGTTTTGGACCGCCTCCGCCTCGGCGACCGATTAATCGGCCGCATCGGCCGATTTTTAGAACACTGGTCACTACACCAACCTTACGAGGGCCCCGACGACATCCAAATTGGTGATGGTTCAGGTTTATCTATCACTCATACAGGCTCTACCTCTATTGCGCCTTCATTCCATTTATCCAATATTTTATGTGTACCATCTATTAAACAAAATCTTATATCAGTTGCCAAGTTTTTCCGTTTCAATAACACTTCTATTGAATTCTTTCCATATTACTTTGCTGTAAAGGATTTGCGTACGGGGACATCTCTGCTCCACGGAAGGAATCGGCATGACCTCTATGAGTGGCCGACAACGACGGACGCAACCACCAGCCCTTCTAAGGCTCTATCGACTGGCATTACCTCTTCGACTTCTCCAACAGTCTGGCACGGGCGTCTTGGCCATCCGTCCCTCCCCATAATAAAGTCCCTAGCTACCTCTGGTCTCCTATCCATCTCTTCATCTATGCCATTATCTTTTCATTGTGAGTCATGTCTTTGTAATAAAAGCCAACGATTACCGTTTGGTGAGTCAACTTTAACTAGCAGTGGTCCTCTTGATCTTATTTATACTGATGTTTGGAGTCCTTCTCCCATTCCTTCTGTTGATGGTTTCTTTTATTACGTTATCTTTGTCGATCACTATACCACGTATATTTGGTTTTATCCGTTGCGTCTTAAATCCGTTTTCTATTTTTCGCAAATATAAAATGCTTGTTGAAAAATATTTCAAACGGAGTATTTCCACCATCTATTCTGATGGGGGTGGTGAATATACAACGTTGAAATCCTTTTTATCCAATGAAGGAATTCAATACTTAAAAACACCACATCACACTCCCCAACATAATGGTATAGCTGAACGTCGTCATAAACATATTGTTCAGGCGGGCCTCACTCTCCTCCACCAAGCCAAAATGCCACAGAATTATTGGTCATATGCCTTCCAAACAGCAGTTTACCTCATTAATCGGCTCCCTACACCTATTCTTAATTTATCCACACCATATGAAAAATTATTCTCACATAAGCCAAATTATAATAAGTTGAAGGTCTTTGGTTGTCTGTGTTTTCCTTGGCTAAAACTGTACACCTCGAACAAACTAGAGCCGACCTCCACTCCGTGCTCGTTTATCGGCTACTCCCTTAATCAAAGTGCCTATTATTGCTTAGATATGAAAAGCAATAAAATCTACACCTCTCGTCATGTTCGATTTATTGAGTCTAAATTCCCTTTCTCCAATTATGTCTCTTCTACCCAAATATTTCCCTCGGTCTCGAGTCCCTGGCCATCTTTTATCGCACCAATTCTGCCGGTACAGCCAGCTGCAACTGACATTGATTCTCAGTAACTCATAGATGTCATGCAAACTCTCTCCGTGAGCTCAGGTACTTCTACCTCTTCCTCTTTACAGCAACATCATTCTCCCTCACCACCCCTTGACCCGCCTACTACATCCACATCTCATCCCATGATTACACGATCTAAAAATAACATATTCAAACCAAAACGTATTCTTCAAATTTCTACCAGACACCCGCTTCCGGATTCCATTGAACACACATGTCTGACCCAAGCAATGAAGCAAGTTGAGTGGCGGTAGGCCATGTCGGATGAGTAAAATGCTCTCATTCGCAATGGGACGTGGGAGCTTGTCCCTCCATTTACGTCTCAAAATGTTGTCGGTTGCAAATGGGTTTTTCGCATCAAACGCAATCCGGACAACTCTATCTCTAAGTATAAAGCTCTTCTTGTGGCTAAGGGATTTCATCAACGTCCGGGTCTTGATTTTCATGAGACGTTCAGCCCCGTTGTCAAGCTCACGACAATTCGAGTTATTATTTCAATAGCATTATCTAATAGCTGGCCACTTCGCCAATTGGATGTCAATAATGCTTTTCTCCACGGGACATTATCTGAGGACGTTTATATGCAGCAACCCCCGGGGTATTTTGATAAATCTAATCCGAATTTTAAGCAAGCTCCGCGCACATGGTATAATGAGTTGAAAGGTTTTTTGCTCTCGTATGGGTTTCATAACTCTCACAGTGATGCCTCTCTCTTTACTTTTCACAAGGAATCTATTACTTGTTTTTTCCTCGTTTATGTTGATGATCTGCTAGTGACAGGCAATTGCAACAAATTTTTACACACTTTTCTCTCAGCTTTGGGTGCTCGGTTCTCTATTAAAGACCTTGGGGATCTTCATTTTTTTCTCGGCATTGAAGTAATACCAACTCCCTCGGGACTTCTTCTTACTCAACACAAATATATTTGCGATCTCCTTGAGCGAAATGACATGGCTGGTGCTAAAGCTTGCACAACACCCATGTCATCGAACCAACCACTTCATCTTCATGATGGATTTCCTGCTGCTGATGCTACCAAGTACAGACAAGTCATTGGTGCGCTTCAATATCTATCTCTTACGAGGCCCGACATATCATATGCGGTGAACAAGTTGGCGCAATTTATGCACTCTCCATCCGAAGCTCATTGGACAGCAACCAAAAGACTCTTGCGCTACCTTAAATTCACCATCCATCATGGTCTCTTCGTAAAAAAGAATCAGCCACTAGCTTTAACCGCCTTCACCGATGCTGATTGGGCCGGCAACCGTGATGATCGTACATCAACTTCAGCCTACATTGTTTATTTAGGTGGAAATGTGATCTCATGGTGCTCCAAAAAGCAAAAAACGGTTGCTCGATCGTCTACGGAAGCGGAATACCGAGCTCTTGCCTCATGTGCTGCTGAAATACTCTGGTTAAAAAAATCTGCTATTGGAAGTTCATGCCACACCTACCTCAGTCCCGACGATCTTTTGCGACAATATCAGAGCAACCTATCTCTCCGTCAACCCGGTGTTGCACTCACGTATGAAATATATTGCTATTGACTATCACTTTGTACATAATCACGTTACCAAAGGGTCCTTTACGGTATCTCACATTGCTTCCAAAGACCAGCTCGCGGATGCTCTCAGAAAGCCGTTGTCATCCTCTCTCTTTGATCACATTCGGTCCAAGATCGGTATCTCCAATGGGAGCACCGTCTTGCGGGGGCGTGTTAGAGATTATCCCGCAACAAACTCTTCAGTGGTTTACAATATGAAAAACTCTAATCCTAAAATCTCTCCAACCTAAACAACTCAAACTTATCTTCTGTAAATTCTAGTCTAAGTATTAATCCTTTGTATTTGTATATATATAAGAGACACACGGTGTAATCAAAGTATCAATGAAATCTTTTTTCTATGCACCTTTATTATTCTTCACCACGAAACGACTACTGCGACTGGAATCAAGTGGTCCGATGCGACGGCGTCACCAATCGCATCACCATCTTCAACCTCCTCCTCGCTGATCTCAACCGTCTGATTCCGGCCGCCGTTTTCGACCTCGTATTCCTCGAAGAACTCTACTTCCACGAAACAAATCTCACTGGCGGAATCCCAAGCGCTATCACGAAACTCTCTCAGCTCAAATACCTAGATCTGAGCTTGAACCATCTTTCCGGCACAATCCCTACATTCCTCGGCCACCTCAAAAACCTTGTATCCATCGATTTATCGTACAACAGATTCACCGGCTCTATTCCAACATATATTCAAATTATTATTATTATTTTTTTTATTGTGTGTGCATTAAAATTATCAGGGTATAGCTAAGAGGCTTATGGAATCAGCTGCGGAAAATAGTATTTTCCGTTAGATGTGAACGGCGGATACTTGATGGAGGGGACCAAAAGTGAAATTGGACGGATGAAAAGGTGTAATTCTCACTAGTTTTCAAAATTCGAAATAAAAACATTGTTAAAAAGTGGGAATCGACATAATTCAAAATTCAGTTCAAGTTTAATTTCAACTTGTGTAACACGGAGACTCCAACTTCTCATTGTTTTTCCGTATTTTCGAAACGTTTCGTGTCGAAAACTCGAAAACGCCTGCCGGACACCTTACGAGTCATTTTACAATTTTTAAAAAGTTAGAAACATATTTGAATAGCTAATTTTCAAATATTTTTTGTTGCTTCTCAAATTATTTATATGATTTAATGATGAGTTGCAAATTAATAATTGATAGTAAAATTTATTTTCAATATATTTGTATAAAAATATATAAAAAGAATTTGTATATACATAAAAATTTATATATGTTTATACAGAATATCTATAAATACACCCCTATACTTTTAATATTTACACGTTTCTCCTAAATTCACGTTTCCCCATTTTCGGAAAACCCCGTTTCCCCGTATCACAGTTTCTGTGTCCGTACCACATAGAGAGTCCATATGCTACCCCTTATATAAACCTCAACTAGTGGCATGCATTATAAACTCATCTCTCTTCTATCCAAAAATCATGGCCACTATTTCCGGCCATTCTCTCATACTTTTGCTAATTCTCTTCTTCTCCTTCAACTCTTTGGCATTTTCAAAGAGGTGCCATGCAAATGACAAAAAAGCCCTCCTACAAATCAAGAAAGACCTCAACAATCCCTATGATTTAATCTCATGGGATCCGACCACCGACTGCTGCACCTGGTCCTCGGTGGACTGCGACGACAAAACCAACCGCATCACCCGATTCGACACCTCCGCCGCCAATTTCGGCCTCCCCATTCCGGCGGCCATCGGAGACCTCAAGTATCTCGAAAGCCTCGCTTTCCACAAAGTCAACGTCACCGGTCAAATCCCGGAATCCATAACCAAGCTCACCAACCTCAAATCTCTCGATCTCCAGTGGAACTCTCTCACCGGCCCTGTTCCGTCGTTCCTCAGCAAACTCAAGAAGCTGACGTACATTGGGCTGTCGTTCAACAGCTTCTCCGGCACGATTCCGGCGTCGCTCTCCCAGCTCCCGAACCTCGGCGGCCTCGGTTTGGACCGGAACAAACTCACCGGCTCAATCCCGGAATCTTTCGCCGATTTCCGGCAGCAGGATTTCTACCTCTACCTCTCACATAATCAGCTGACGGGGAATATTCCGGCGAGATTGGGGCACGCCAACTTCACGTGGATCGATGTATCAAGAAACAGGCTTGAAGGTGACATATCGTTCTTGTTCGGGAAGAACAAGAGCTTAAACACCGCCGATTTTTCGAGGAACATGTTTCAGTTCGATTTCTCCAAGGTGGAGTTTTCGGAGAGCTTGAGGAATCTGGATCTGAACCACAACAGGATTACGGGGAGATTGCCGGAGGGATTGGCTAAGATGGGTGATCTTATTTCTCTGAACGTGAGTTACAATCGGCTTTGCGGCAAGATTCCGGTGGGCGGGAGTTTGCAGAGGTTTGAAACGACGTCGTATTTCCACAACAAGTGCTTGTGTGGTGCCCCGTTGCCGAAATGCAAATGATTTTATTATTATTATTATTATGGAATATTCCTGCAAATTAGTATTATATTGCAGATGCATTTGCGGCGCTTAAATTATTAATTAATTGTAATCTTCATAACATGTTATGAATTTGAAATAAATTTTAAGCCCTTAAATTATTAATTGCAATCTTAGTGATATTATCAATCTAAATTAAAAATTGGGTAAAATTCATTTTACCTACCTGAACTATACCCAACGTATAAAATACATCCCTGAACTTCAAAATGTATCAAACCAGCCCCTCCGTTAAAAATCCATCCACCTCTGCTGACATGGCACATTGACTTTTAAAATTATATCCAGTGGCATGACAAGTGGCTTTTTCCGGACAATTTTACCCCTGCAGTACTTTCATATATGGTCTAATTAGAGGGGTTTTTGTGAATCAGTTAATGCAATTAAATATTTAATTTTTATTTTTCCTCAAATAAATAAATAATTAAAATAAACTGTGAATCAATATTTAGTTTTTATTTGTGACTTTTTTTTTTGAGTAAAAAAGTAAAGTAATCTAATTAAATGAAAAAACACAATATAATTAAAAGAAGTCCTAATCCAATTAGCTTGGTCAGACCCTCCTAATGGACTCATCTCCTTCGCAGCTGCACCATATCACGACCCAATTTGAATTCTTCAAGATTCAAATTCCTGGAGAACACAAGAAACGAATTCGGAGGAAAACCAAAGAGAAACCCAATACAAATCCCTTTTAAAAAGGTCACAAAATCAGAAATTGGGGCACACAAGAAACGGGTTGATGTTTTCGTCGGATTCCGCCGACATCTTGGCCGTGTAGGGCGGAGCGAAGTCGGAGCTGCGCTGGTTTCGCAACGAAGAGTTCAAATTTCTTCTGGATTTCATTTTTTTCCGGTCGCCACCGCCAACGGAAACCCAAATAGGGGTTTGTGAGAAGCTTGACCTCCCGCCGGAAAAACATGAGCTAATCCTTAATTTCAGATGTGTGAAAGTAGGTTTTATTGTTTTATGGGTCATGGTACTAGAGAGAGAAGAGGAACAATGGTGATGTGTTTGATGAACATCACTTCTGTAGAAAGAAAGAAAAGGGACGAAGAAGAAAGAAAGAAAATGAAGGATGAGGGAGAAAAAGTTGGAGAGATAATATGACTGGACAAAAATGTAAAAACACATAAAAAACTAACGGAGTTAAAAATTGTAACGGTTTTAACGTTGACTCAAAATTCAGAGGGACTATCTTGGTTCATTTCAAAGTTCAGGGGGGGTATTTTATACGTTGGATATAGTTCAGGTAGGTAAAATGAACTTTACCCTTAAAAATTTAAAGTACACGTGAAATAATAAAAAGATTTGCATGTATTATTGCATTATGGCACGTGAAACTAACCCTAAGATATTTTTGTAATATTATTTTAAAAAAGTTTTTCTTTCATTTTTTTATATTCCACCTAATCATATTTTTTTGGGTAAGTTACAACTATACCTGAGGTATGGTTAAATTATAAGAAACACCCTCTTGTTTGGGTATTTACAACCACCCCTTCAACTATAAATCTTCTTATACGTCCACCCCTGCGGTTTCAAATTTAGTGAAATCTTCAAGATTATATGGAATATTATCTTCGAGGTGTAAGAAAAAATCATAGTTGAGGGGAGTAGATGTAATTATCCAAACAAGAGAGGTTTTTTCATAAATTGACCATACCTCAGGGGTGTTTGTAATTTACCCTATTTTTTTTTTATATATCTACAACAACTTATTTTATCCCACAAAAATCTCTCAATTAATTTACTAACACTTCACTTTTTTGTTAATGAAGAAGTATAATATTTATACTTTCTTTCACGACATCTTTTGAATTATTATTTTTGTATGTTTTTTTTTCTCTATTAATTCTCTAATTTTTCACTTTGAAAGCTATTTTATGCATCGTCTCCGGAGAAAATGCTAGTAATTGGAGACCCAATACATAAGCCAAATTTAATAATGGGGCCCATCAAATATCTAATCTCATGTATATAAATTCCCATAATTAAATGTAAACATATTGTAACTTTGACTATTAGTCCTCTTAAAATAGAAACACTTTGACAGTTTGACTAGTGAAAGCAAAAAGATATTTTTATCAAAATTTATTTGGACCATACATTCTCAATCCACGTGAATTGCATAAAGTTTCTTTCTTGTACTCAAATAATGAGTGGGGCAATATATCTGCATGCTTCACTGATTGAAAATATTATTTTTTTATTCTTTCCACGTGACATATTTTTATGTACATCAAATTCAAATTCGAATTGGAAATGGGGTCACACATTTGGCAACACAAACCAAAAGTAGGATAAGATCAATTTTGCAATTTGCATAGTGGATGGTCCTTTTACTTAGTTATTTCTATGTTACACCCGATGAAGACTACATTGAGTGTCTTTTATCGTTGATTTAAACATACTAATACGAGTGTGTGTGATTTCTGTCTCAGAGGGTTCTCAGATGAATTACCTTGTGCAAGAGGAGCTTTCCCATTACTTCCATTGACTGCTTTCACCAATTCTCCAACTAATTTGGTCAGATCTTCAATTTTTTGATTAGTCTCTACTCTGTTTCTAGTCATTTATGTGTGCAAATTTGACAACATCTCTCCTATTTCACTCTGTATCTTTTTGTTGAATGCTAATTGCTCATCCAGATAGACTTCTGCATCAAATCTGGTGTTGTCTCCAGATCCCGTTCTGACATGACTCCTTGTCATCATTCCTAGCTCCTCGCCAGAAACGATGGCTCTAGATACCAATTGTTATGATTTCTTCCTCTTGATGAATCATGAAGCTTGAAATTTACCTGCAAATGTGAAATATGATGGATATGATAGGGTGAGAAGAATGATACTGGCGGCGGTTCTTTAGGCTTAGGTAGAGATTTCTAGCAAAAGAAACTACACTATATTAACCTAAAAGTTACCAGCAAATTGACGAAAAAATGGCAGGCTCCTCTCTTGTCTTTTTATACTGCAAAAGCAGGTGAGAAGAGAGGGGTTCAGGAGTGCTCCTCCTCATGCAAAGTTGGTGAGCTGCCTCGGTGTATGAAACGGTGCCGTTTCCCCATTATTCAAGCTGAAGTAATAAAACGTGAAATAATATAAAACGTGTCCACGCTTCTATGAGTTGAACGACGTCGTTTATTCCTACGGTAATTCAAAATACCGTTTATTCTGTTACAACGTGTTATTATTCTGATACAAGGTACCTCCGGAGGCGCCAGTAGTGTCGTGAATTGTCATTGGATGAGGATCATACATTATAGGCAGATTGAAATCGGTGGAAATGCTGCCTTTGTCGGAATCTACGGCACCGCCTCCTCCACTTAATATACGTTGCTAATTAATCACCTATTCTACCACTTAATCAGTACGTAATTCATAGTACGCAATAATTTTGATGTATTTCATTACTTAACTCAGGAATTTCTAGAGAAAGATGTCGGACGATATTCAAACGTAACTTTCAAAGACAATCCTCAAATTATTTACATCGATTTAATGACCAGTTGCAAATTAATAATTTATAGTAAAATTTATTTTCAATATATTTGTATAAAAATATATAAAAAGAATTTATATATACATAAAAATTTATAAATGTTTATACAGAATATTTACACTTTCCCCTAAGTTCACGTATCCCCATTTTCGAAAAACCCCGTTTCCGCGTATCACCGTTTCTGTATCCGTACTACATAGACAGTCCATATCCTACCCCTTATATAAACCTCAACTAGTGGCATGCATTATACACTCATCTCTCTTCTATCCAAAAATCATGGCCACTATCTCCGGCCATTGTCTCATACTTTTGCTAATTCTCTTCTTCTTCTCCTTCAACTCTTTGGCATTTTCAAAGAAATGCCATCCAAATGACAAAAAAGCCCTCCTACAAATCAAGAAAGACCTCAACAATCCCTACGAGTTAATCTCATGGAATCCGACCACCGACTGCTGCACCTGGTCCATGGTGGACTGCGACGAAAAAACCAACCGCATCACCCGATTCGACACCTCCGACGCCAATTTCGGCCTCCCCATTCCGGCGGCCATCGGAGACCTCAAGTATCTCGAAAACCTCGCCTTCCACAAAGTCAACGCCACCGGTCAAATCCCGGAATCCATAACCAAACTCACCAACCTCAAATTTCTCGATCTCCGGTGGAACTCTCTCACCGGCCCTGTTCCGTCGTTCCTCAGCAAACTCAAGAAGCTGACGTACATTGGGCTGTCGTTCAACAGCTTCTCCGGCACGATTCCGGCGTCGCTCTCCCAGCTCCCGAACCTCGGCGGCCTCCGTTTGGACCGGAACAAACTCACCGGCTCAATCCCGGAATCTTTCGCCGATTTCCGGCAGCAGGATTTCTACCTCTACCTCTCACACAATCAGCTGACGGGGAATATTCCGGCGAGATTGGGGCACGCTAACTTCACGTGGATCGACGTATCAAGAAACAGGCTTGAAGGTGACATATCGTTCTTATTGGGGAAGAACAAGAGCTTAAACACCGCCGATTTTTCGAGGAACATGTTTCAGTTCGATTTCTCCAAGGTGGAGTTTTCCGGAGAGCTTGAGGAATCTGGATCTGAAACACAACAGGATTAC
>NW_012193095.1:151001-166293 GCF_000504015.1 Erythranthe guttata
CATGATAACACATATTCGGATTATTGTACTCGTTTGTACATTGATCATCATATTTTTCGTCAAAATCACCATCGTCACCTTACCATATTAAAAAAATTAATAATATAAAGGAATATGAAAATTAATAATACTTTTATTTTTTATTTTAAATAAGTTTGAAAATTGAAACCCAAGTTCCCGTGCTGCACAGCACGGGTAACTCAATCTTTTCCCCATTTTTTATACTTCTCGTGCTGTATAGCACGATTAAACATACTTTTAATTTTATTTTTTTTTCTTTCTTTTTACCATTTAAAAGTTATTCGGACCAGCAATTGAAGAAATCGTTGTTCGTTTTTGAATTTGTCGAACGAGCTTCAAATTCTAAGTTTTCGATTTTTTTTAGTTGAGAGCGTTTCAGTTTTTTTAGAAAGTTAGAAAATTGGCAAATGAGACTACCGCTGCAAATAAGCCAATTTCAGTAAAAGTCCCGCTACAATTAGCATTTCAGATAATTAATTTGCAATTTTCATATTAAATGCATGATATAACTTAGGGGTGTGAAAGAGCCCAGCTTGTTTCTTTTGGCATGATAAAACTTGAGTTCGAGCCCGATTTTGTTTTATAAATATTTTTGTTAATTATTATTAAAAATTATTTAAAAATACAAAATAAACAATAAATTGTAATTATATATATTTTTAATATTTATATTTTATTTTTATAATATTTTATATTATTATAAATTATTTAAATAAAAAATAATGTATAAAAAAATAATAAAAATAATAATAATAATTATAATAATAATAAATAAGGCTCACGAGCTTGTTCGTGAACTCATGATCAACTAAAAACAGGCTCGAGCTCATCTCGTCAAAAAACTCGAGTCCGAGTTTGAGCTTTTTTCGAGCTGGCTCATCGAACTCACAAGTCGGCTCACAATATCGAACAAACGAGTCGTTAAATCGAGCTATATATATGAGTCTTTAAATCGAGTCAGTCAAACGAGTTGAGATATACAAAACGAGTCGTTAAATTGAGCCAGATAAACGAATTGAGATATACAAGACGAGTCATTAAATCGAGCTATGAGTCGTTAAATCAAGCCAGATAAACAAGTTTAGATATACAAAACGAGTCGTTAAATCGAGCTACACATATAAGTCGTTAAATCGAGCCAATCAAATGAGTTGAGATATACAAAAAGAGTCATTAAATCGAGCTATATAAATGAGTCGTTAAATCGAGCCAAGCAAACAAGTTGAAGTATGCAAACGAGTCGATTAAATTGAGCTGAACAGATAAATCAAGTGGTGCAAATGAAGTTGCTACATACATCCATAAGTCCGTAAGTCCATATATGTGAACATGTTATCTATACTAAGTATAAAGCGAAGGTAATCATCTTTGTCAGATTGAAACTGATGATTAACGGTAACAGCCGAAGAGAAGAAATGGCGAGCCAAGTTGGACGCTTCTCGGGAGAATGTGATAGAGCGCCAAAGGCGATAGAAGAACCGCCGCACAAACTCCTGCATGAAGTGAAAACTCTCAGACGATCCCGGGAAGAGCCGATGTCCCTCTTTCACGCCCTCGTTAAAATTAGAAGAACCTGCAGCCCCGCTTCAAAGAGTTCATTGGTGAGTACTTTCAACTTCTCTTCGAGCTCAGCATTTTGGGACGACAGTGAGTCTTTCTCGGCCTGGAGGATCTTCTTTTCTTCTTGCTCTCGCATCACGTCAGCGAACAACGCCATCTTAGAGGACTCACATAATGCCAAGCTTTCTTTAAGAACTCGGACCTCCTTTCGGAGTTGGATTATTTCTTTTTTCTGGTTCTCGTAAGCCTCACGAGAGACGTCGTCCCAACCCGAGGGACCAGAAAAAGCAATAGCAAATTGCTAAAAAAAAAAAAAAAAGGGGGGGATAGAATTAAGAAGCTAAGTCAAAAAATTATGCAATGGGGAAAAATAAGCGAGGTTAGGAAACTTGAGTTACCTGGGTTATGTTATGCATCAATAGTTCCAAACGATCGCCTTTGCTCATCTGGCGGTAGAAAGCCAGATCTTGGGGAAAGGCAATAGCTCGGCATGTGGTAATCGCATTCTCAGCATTCTGACACAAATGCAGTGCAAAGTCAGGCAGAGGATGAGGGCCCACTGGGACAAGGGCCTGCTCGGTCCTCCTTTTCTTCGAAGAAGGCCCTTTCCCTGGACCTCGTCAGTGGCGAGCGGAGGTGGGGAGGAAGCTACCACTAAGGCAGTTGAAGAAGGAGAGGAAAAAGCTAAGTCATCTATACGGACCCCACCTCGGGGACGGACGACCCCAGAAGCCTTCTTAGAAGCTTTGGGTTTAGTGGTGACTTCTTCCAAGGTTTTCTTCCGGAGTCGGCCGCCAAGGGACGCTAGAAGTTAGAAGAATGAAAGCCCGGCTCATGTCCGGTAGGGCGAGTTGCGGGTTTGTTACCTGTGAACATCCTCTTGATTCTTAAATCTGTCAATAAAAAGTAAGACTATCAATGGAATAATCACCACAGGGCAATGATAAAAAAAAGGGGAAAGGAGAGGAGAACAGAAAAAAGAAAAGCATATGTAGATCGCTAAAAGGAGGTATATGTGACAATAACGAACAAACAACACCTATACCCACCTAGATCTGCCCGAGTTAATGGGCGCGTCCCGTTGTCATGAAAATTGAAATGACGAAGTATCGGCAGAAAACTCGTAAGAGTATCAGGGAGGCCGTAGCTCGGCTGAAAATGAGTAATCATTTTCAATAACCAATCATCAACAGGGAGGGGTTTACTTTTCTTTTTCTCGGGGAGAGTGACGACCCAATGACGTAGATAAGGGGCATCAACAAGGTTTCTAACAAAAAAATAATGCCCCTGCCATCCATCTGTTTTGTTCGGAGGCATTGGGACTTTGTAGCTCGGACGAGCCGAGATCGAGACATGAAAAGGGCGGAGTTCTTGAGAACCATAACACTCTTAAAATGAGATGGGTTAGGAACTATACCCGCCCAAGCACAAAGCGTGCGAAAACCGGTCATAATAATTATGGCATGGGGATGGAATTGGTTCAAAGACACATCACAGATTTGGGCTATCTCGGAAAACCAAGGAAAAATGGGGAAGGATAAACCGAAGTAAAATTGCTCTGAAAACCAAGTGCTAAAGCCCGGAGGAGGGTTGAGAGGTTGGTCGTTCCTATAGGGGAAAATTAGTTCAATATCGCAAGGCAAACCTATGTCACGAACTAAGTTAGAGAGGTCTGCTTGGCTAAGAGTACTAGCTCCCCATTGATCATCAGGGTCTCGCCCCTCAGACGGCATGGGAGAACCACTCTTAGCCGGAATTGACACATTTTCCACAGATATTTTCTTATTTACCACAATCCGAGTTTTTCTAGAAGAGGAGAACCGCGGTCCTTCCTCCGAAGATGACGGGATCGGCATAATCTCGCTAGATGAGATAGCAGTAGCGGAACTCTCGTCATCTCCTTCGGAAGATTGGCAATGAGGTAATTTTTGCCCAAAAGGTTCGGAAGAATGAGAAGACATGTGCAAAAATGGCAAAAAAAAGGAAACAGAAGGGAGAAATAGCTTTTTCGGTGAATTGAATTTCTGGGCAAGTAAAGCTCCTTCAAAAAGGCAAATCGTCAAGAATATTAGCAAGAGAAAGGGGGAGTAAAAAAAAGAAAGAATTTTTTTTGAAACTTTGTAAAGGGGAAGTATTTATAGATAAAGAGAAAAACATATAATCAATCATGACCACTCAAACGAGCGGCTGAGATCTAGCTCGAATGCCTCAATCCTATCAAAAAAGAACCCGTTGAGGTGTTGTAATAATGACATCAAGCATGTCAATCGCCTATGTGTGCCGTGGGGGACCGCCAATGCAAGCATGACATGTGTACAAGAAAAGATGAAATGACTAAAGTATTTATACTCCATACTCTAAAACGAGGAAAAACAACAAGTTTGTTTTACAAGTAGGGAGTAAGGGGAAGTAGTTGATATAGACTACTTCGTCCGGCCTAAGTGACTCTGGGACCGGTTCGGATTTTCTGGTCCGGACCGAGGAACTAGCTCGAAGCTCGGCCTAATAGGGATGCGGCAATCCATACCTCGGTATACAGGTTTTTAGGAGAAGCACGCATCGAGATAAGGAAAAAACGAATTACGTCTATTAGATACTTCCAGAAGGCCCAACTATAAACTTTGGGCCCAAGAATCCATTGAGGAAAAAACCCTAATAAGGAAATCTTGGAGTTCTAAGTAGGGGATTTGGACATCTATAAAAATGAGTTATTTTTCTCTCTTGAAATCTAATGAAAATAGACGATAATATACACATAAAGAAAAACCATCATTACCCTCAACTGACTTGATCCTCTGAGTTTTCCCGCCGAGAACCCTTCCCGGCGTTGCAGGTACTTTGGCCGTTCGCATTTCCCGCGTTGAAGAGGAGATCCATTGGCATTTCATAGAAGCAAGCACAAAGGAACTAAAATCAAATGCATAACCAATTTAAATGACACATCTCTTATCCATGCATGCAAGGGTGGAGGAAAGTCCACGTACACATGCAAAGCTGAAACATATCACAAAAATGCTTGGTGGAGTTAAGTTCATGTATTTACAATACCATCCACATATTTTTTATTTTTTGATAATAATATCCTCTACATATTTTATTTATATAAATACACGTGTGATGATGTGAATGCAAGAAAGAATCTGAAATTCAAAATTATCCAGCCATGGCCGCCGTCAACTACTTCCATTGTTTCATAATATCGATTCTCTTTTTTCTCTCTTTTCACACCGACACTGCGTTTTCACAGAGGTGCCACCCAAATGACAAAAAAGCCCTCCTAGAAATCAGGAAATACCTCAACAGTCCTCCAAACAGCAACCTCATCTCCGCGTGGGACCCACGAACCGACTGCTGCGACTGGAATCAAGTGGTCCAGTGCGACGGCGCCACCAACCGCATCACCATCTTCAACCTCCTCCTCGCCGATCTCAACCGTCCGATTCCGGCCGCCGTCTTCGACCTCGTATTCCTCGAAGAACTCTACTTCCACGAAACGAATCTCACCGGCGGAATCCCACGCGCCATCACGCAACTCTCTCGGCTCAAATATCTAGATCTGAGCTTGAACCATCTTTCCGGCACAATCCCTTCATTCCTCGGCCACCTCAAAAACCTGGTCTCCATCGATTTATCGTACAACCAATTCACCGGCTCGATTCCGGCGTCACTGTCACAGATCCCGAACCTCAACACTCTTTTCCTGGACCGGAACAATCTCACCGGAGGAATTCCGGCGACATTTTCCGATTTCCGGCAGGGGGAGTTTTTTCTCTACGCGTCGCGTAATCATCTCTCCGGCGAGATTCCGAGGAAACTCGGCGAAGTGAACTTTAAGTTGATCGATGTTTCTAGAAACATGCTCGAAGGAGACATATCTTTCTTGTTTGGGAAGAATAAGAGTTTGATTTACGCCGATTTTTCAAGTAATTTGCTGCGGTTCGATTTCTCGACGGTGGAGTATTTTCCGACGAGCTTGGGTACGTTGGATTTGAGCCATAACAGGATTACGGGCAGCCTGCCCGTGGGGTTGGTTGACTTGAATCTTGACCGTCTGAACGTGAGTTACAACAGGTTGTGCGGTCAGATTCCGGTGGGCGGGCAGCTGCAGGGGTTTGAAACGACGTCGTATTTTCATAACAAGTGCTTGTGTGGTGCACCATTGATCAAGTGTAAATGATTCGAATTACATCTACATGCTGTATTAGTTTCAAATAGGGTAAATTCCACTTTACCCCATTGTACTATGTCCGAGAATCACTTTACCCCATCGTACTCTCAATTTCATCAATTTACCTTCATGTACTTGTTCAATTTCCCAATAAAGCCCTCTCCGTCAACTTTTTTCGATTTTGACTCTGACGCCGTTTGGTCAAGAGTCAAAATATTGAGGTAAATATTGATTTTTTTCGATTTTGACTCTCGAGATTAGAAAAGATAAAGTTTCACACATTCATGTATTTTTTTCTTTGCACTGGGTGGAATCGATCAATTTTGGGTCTTGATTTTTGCTGAGTTAGGGCTTCAATTTGGGGATATCCTGGAAAGTGAAGTGGTGGGAGAAGAAGAAACGACAATATTGATGGAGAAGAAACGACAATATTGATGGAGAAGAAACGACGCGGTATAGGCAGTGGCAATTTTGTAATTTACAGAGTTGGCCAAACGACATCAGAGTCAAAATCGACAAAAAATGAAGGAGAGGATTTTATTGGAAAATTGTACAAGTACAAATGGGTAAATCGATAAAATTGAGAGTACGAGGGGTAAAGTGATTCTCGGACCGAGTACGAGGGGTTATAGTGGAATTTACCCTTTCAAATAAATCACAATAAAGAAAAAAATCAAGGTTGAAGGGGTTTAGATGCAATTAAATTTAACTTAGAATAATGACTGTGTACCACCTATAAATAAATATTTCCTTAAAAAAGATAAAATTATTATTTATTGAGTTTACCATAGGTTATATTTAATTTCAAAGGACATGCAAATAGTTTATCATGCAACTTGGGAAATATATAAATATTAAAAGTATAGAAGTATATTTATAAATATGCTATATAAATATATATAAATTTTTATTTACGTATAACTTTTTTAATATATTATATATATTTCCATATAAATATACTCACAAATCACAATAGATATTATTATCAACATTCAATTGATTATCAATTGATCATTAATTAGGGAAACAATAAAAATATTTAATTTGGAAATTTGCTGTTCAAATAAGTTTCTATCTTTCTACAATTTGAAAAATAACCCATAAGATATCCGGTAAATATTTTGAGTGATCGATACAAAACGAGTCTGAAACGCCGAACAATGATACATTAATAAATTAAAGTTTTCGTTTTATATGTTGACTTTTAAACCGCTGGAATTCTCAAGTCACGTGAATTGTAGTATTTGAGTTGACTTTCATAAATAACAATATTATCATCCTCCACCATAATTTATTTAACATTCCATCTCAATTTCCATTTTATACAAAAAAAAAAAAGTCCAAATTATTCAGCCATGGCCATGAACTACTTCCATTGTTCCATATTCATCCTCTTTTTTCTCTCCAACACTGCATTTTCAGAGAGAGTTAAATGCAAAACCACCCCCTGTGTAATTCCTAAAGGCCAAAAAACCCCCTGGGAAAAAATAAGTCACCAAAACCCCCCTATCAAGTGTTCAATGAAGCACACTCGACCCTTTTTTGTTTTTGTCTGTTGACCGCTTGCAGAAAGACAAAAATGCCCTTCAGATAAATATATTCAACCTCTAGAATTTTATGACTCAAATGAAATTTTCAAAATTTTCAATTTAGTCCCTAGCACTTTCAATTTAGCCCTCTTCTCCAATTGAAAAAAAAAAAACAACGCACACTTCAATTTCAATTTCTCAGCTCATAGCTCAACGGCGGCTGCAACGGCAGCTGTGTTTGAGAGGATTTTGCGATGGGCTTTGCTATTCGTCGGAGAATTCGGCGAAGTGTAGCTCGCCGGACCTCGATTGGCGACGACTTTAGAGAAGATCTGAACTCGCGGCGGCGGCAGCGGCGGCGGCGGCGGCGGCAGCAGCGGCGGCGGCGGTCGCTGGGCAACGTCGGAGAAGATGGCGATGTCGGACAACAAAATGGGCGAAGAAGATGAATTTGGGGTTGGTCAGTTTGACGGGAGGAAGAAATTCCAATTTCTTTTTTTCTTTTTTTTCTTTTTTTTGTTTTTTTATTGTGTTTTGTTCTCTTTAATTATTTCATTTATATTTAGTGATTTTTTTCTTTTGTTTTTGTTTAAAATGGTGGAAAAACTAAGAGAGATTTAGAGGGGCACTTGCGTCTTTTCACACAAAAAACGCACCAGCAGTCGCGTTGGTAGCGCGTGCATGACACGAATGAGATAGAGGGGGGTTTATGACTTTGACTACTAATCACAGGGGGGTTTTAGTCACTTAATTTTACCTAGGGGGTTTTTTGGTGTTTAGGAAAATCACAGGGGGTGTTTTTGCATTTAACTCTTTTCAGAGAGGTGCCACCCAAATGACAAAAAAGCCCTCCTACAAATCAAGAAAGACCTCAACACTCCTCCAAACAGCAACCTCATCTCGTCGTGGGACTGGGACCCACTCGTCGACTGCTGCGACTGGGACAACATCGTCCGATGCGGCGGCGCCGCCGACCGGATCATCCTTTTCAACCTAATACTCGCCGATCTCAACCACCTTCCAATCCCGGCCGCCGTTTCCGACCTCGAATACCTCGAAGAACTGTACCTCCACTCGACGAATCTCACCGGAGAAATCCCGAAAGAGATCACCAAACTCTCTCATCTCAAATATCTCGACCTGAGATTCAATCATCTCTCCGGCAACATCCCTTCGTTCCTCAGCCGCCTCCAAACCCTAACATCGCTCGACTTGTCGAACAACGATTTCACCGGCTCTATCCCGGCGTCAATATCGCAGCTTCCGAACCTCAATACTCTCTTCTTGAACCGGAACAAACTCACCGGAGAAATCCCGGGATCTTTTTCCGATTTCCGGCAGCCGAAATTCTATATCGACTTGTCCGGTAATCGGCTCGCCGGAGAAATCCCGAGTAGGTTGGGAAATGTGGATTTTCAGGTGATCGATGTTTCTAGAAACAGGCTTGTAGGGGATATTTCTTTCTTGTTCGGGATGAATAAGAGTTTGATATATGCCGATTTTTCGAGGAATTTGTTGGAGTTCGATTTTTCGAAGGTGGAGTATTTTCCGGTGAGTTTGAGTACGTTGGATTTGAGCCATAATAGGGTTACGGGCAGGCTGCCCGAGGGATTGGTTAAGTCGAATATCGGTCGTTTGAATGTGAGCTACAACAGGCTGTGCGGTCAGATTCCGGTGGGCGGGCAGCTGCAGGAGTTTGAAACTACGTCGTTTTTTCATAACATGTGTTTGTGTGGTCCACCGTTGCTGAAAAAATGCAAATGAATATTCAATTTAATTAATTAATTAATTACCTTGCAAAATTTGAATTACATGATTCTTGTCTTTCAATTTTTTTATGTCAAGTGCTTTGTACACACAAAGCATATAGCTCCAAAGTGCCTGCCCAATTAGCCATGTTACTACACATTATTACATGATAAGGCTATTTTATACTCTCTCTCTCTCTCTCTCTCTCTCTCTCTCTCTCTCTCTCTCTCTCTCTCTCTCTCATCTTTCTATATTCAAAGCTCCAAATTATATTGCAGACATGGCCACAACAATGCAGTGCGGTTTCATATTTGTGCTCATCTTCTTTAATTTATCCTCTCCAATATGGCAATTTCGGAGAGGTGCCACCCAAATGACAAAAAAGCCCTCCTCAATATTGTAACAGATCTCAGTAGTCCTGACCACATGATCTACGGGGACCCGAACACCGACTGCTGCGACTGGAACTTCGTCGCGACATGTGACGACGTAACCGACCGCGTCACCATCCTCGTTTTGCAAAAAGCCGATTTCAACCGTTTGATCCCGGCCGCGGTTTTCGACCTCGTATTCCTCCAAGAACTAATCTTACACAAGGCGAATTTCACGGGCCGAATCCCACAAGCCATTACCAATCTCTCTCATCTCAAGATTCTCGATCTGAGCTGGAATCGTCTCTCCGGCAACATCCCTCCGTTCCTCAGCCAACTCAGCAAACTCGAACTCATCGAACTATCGTTCAACAATTTCACCGGTTCAATTCCGGCCTCGCTTTCGCAGCTCCAGAACCTCACCGGCCTTTTCTTAGGCCGGAACAAACTCACCGGACAAATCCCGGAGACGTTTGCCGATTTCCGGCAGCGGGATTTCTACCTCCACATGTCGCATAATCAGCTCTCCGGCGAGATTCCGAAAAAAATGGGGCATGCGAACATTACTGATATCGATGTTTCTCGAAACAGGCTGGAAGGGGATATTTCCTTCCTGTTTGGGAAGAACACGAGTTTGATTTACGCCGATTTTTCGAGGAATTTGTTCCGGTTCGATTTTTCGAAAGTGGAGTATTTTTCAAAGAGCTTGAGGGGTCTGGATTTGAACCATAACATGATCACGGGCAGCCTGGCCGTCGGGTTGGTTGACTCGAGTCTTGACCGGCTGAATGTGAGCTACAATCGGATGTGCGGTCGGATTCCGGTAGGTGGGAGGCTGCAAGAGTTTGAAACTACGTCGTATTTTCACAACCGGTGCTTGTGCGGTGCGCCGCTGCTTGAATGTAAATGATTTTTTCGATTTTTACGAATCTACGGTTAAACCTCTCTATAAATTAACAGTCGGGACTAGAGAAATTCTATTAATTTAGTGAATTATTAAATTATCGAGTTAATAATTTAACAGGCTTTCACCGAATTGGGACCGAGAGAAACTATTATTGAACCGAGTTTATTAATCTGTCGCGTATTAATTTGTGGAGGTTTTAGTGTAATTAATTAAATCCGGTAATTTGAATTCGAAACTCTTGTTGACGATACATAAAACGCAGGAAAAGATAAAATCATGTCGAAGTTGAAATGGGCTGGGCAGAGCTTTGTTACCAATTTTGGCCACATTGTCTTGAATTAATATTAAATAATACATTCACTAACAATTTTTTTTTTTTAAATGGCCACCCAAATGACAAAAAAGCCCTCCTGAAAATAAAAACAGACCTCAACAGTCCTAAGTCTAACCCATGGTTCGCCGGCACAGAACAGTCGGCTGTCGCGGACACTGCCGTTCCAGTTCCATTGCCATATCGCGGTCCCGTCGCGGCTCCGTGCGGTCGGAACGGATTTTTTTTAATTAAAATGCTAAAAAATATAATTTATTTCAAATATATTTTTAATACCAACATTACAATACAATAAAAAACATTTCAACATGGGCTTTGTTATATTTTATTTTTTTAATTTTTTTTCAATTCTTTTCCTTTTTCAATAAAAAAACTTATATATACACACAAATTAGATTTTAAAAAAATTAAAAACAAAAATAAAAACACATATTTATATTTATCTGTAGTAAAACATATTATGTGATGAATTAATTTTAAATTAAAATAATTATATTTAAGTAACAGAATATTGAAAACAAATAAAGTTAAATAAGATTTTAATATTATATATATTAGAATTTTCTATATTTATTTATTATTTCTATTTTGATATTTATTTTCTATTTTTTAAGAATCATAGTCTTCAATTTTATTTGTTATTTTCTGTAAAAATAATATATTATATATGTATGATTGCTATTTTCCTTTCTTTTGTTACTTTGTCCTATTAATAGGAAATTAGAGGGATTATATGGATTAGTGGGGTCTCTTTTTTTAATTTAAAAATTAAAATAATTTAAACTCTTCTTTTACCAATTATCCGTTCCCAATTTTCCCTTTTTTTTTTTCCAATTTTTCTTCCGTCAAGGGTCTCGTTCTTCCCAATTTTTTTTTTTTTTTTAATTATTTTTCCGTTCCGGTGCCGTTTCCCGGCTAAGTCTCGACTGTAACGGTGGTCCGCTGCATCGGGAGGGCAGAACAGTTTTGTTAGGGATTCCGGAACGGCGGGCACCGTTCCCGTTCCGGGACGGCCGTTCCGGCCGTTCCGGCGAACCCTGGTCTAACCACATGGTTTCATGGAACCCCGCCACCGACTGCTGCGAATGGAACTTCGTGTCACGAAACCAACCGCATCACCGTCTTCGTTCTACAAATCGCCGATCTCAACCGTCCGATTCCGTCCGCCGTTTTCGACCTCGTATTCCTCGAAACCCTAATCTTACACAAAACCAATTTCACCGGCCAGATCCCACACTCCATAACCAATCTCTCTCACCTCAAATTTCTAGATCTCAGCTGGAATCATCTCTCCGGCGACATTCCGTCGTTCCTCAGCCAACTCAACAACCTCGAAACCATCGAATTATCGTTCAACAATTTCACCGGTTCGATTCCGCCCTCGCTTTCTCAGCTCCAAAACCTCTCCGGCCTGTTCTTAGGCCGGAATAAACTCACCGGAGAAATCCCGGAGTCGTTCGCCGATTTCCGGCAGCAGGATTTCTATCTCCGGATGTCGCACAATCAGCTCTCCGGTGAGATTCCGAGAAAAATGGAACATGCGAATTTCATTGTGATCGATGTTTCTAGAAACATGCTTGATGGTGATATATCGTTCTTCTTTGGGAAGAATAAGAGTTTGATTTACGCCGATTTTTCGAGGAATTTGTTGCGGTTCGATTTTTCGAAGGTGGAGTACTTTTCGAAGAGATTGAGGACTCTGGATTTGAACCATAACAGGATTACGGGCAGCCTGCCCGTCGGGTTGGTTGACTTGAATCTTGACCGGTTGAATGTGAGCTACAATCGGATGTGCGGTCGGATTCCGGTGGGCGGGAGGCTGCAGGAGCTCGAAACTACGTCGTATTTTCACAACCGGTGCTTGTGTGGTGCGCCGCTGCATGAATGTAAATGATTTTTCAATTTTTTACGAATTTAATTAATTAAATTCGGTAATTTGAATGTTAATTGACTTAATTCAATATAAAATCGTGTTTAAGTTGAAATGGGCCGGGCTGAGCTTTGTTACCAATTTGGGCCATATTTTGTGAACCAATTTTGGCGTTTACAGGCCCAACGGACTCAAAATAAAATCTTATGGACAAAATACAGTTTTGGTCCCTCGTATTTGCACCGATTTCACATTTGGTCCCCCATGTTCACAAAAAACACATTTTGTCACTCGTGTTTTAAAACTTCAAAACTTTCAGTCACTTCCGTCAATTTTTCGTTTGAACTAACGGAATTAAGCGTGTGCCCATCACTACCTTAACTGACGAAGTAACGGTAAGTTGACGAAAATGACCAAAAATATTAAATAATTGAAACATAAGGGACCAAATATGTTTTTTGTGAACATGGGGACCAAATGTGAAATCAGTGCAAATATGAGGGACCAAAACTGTAATTTTCCCAAAAATTTACCACTGAAACAAAAACATTAATAAAATAGGGAAAAAGGAAATCCAAATAAATTTTCATTTTGTTTAGTAGCTTTAATAATCTTCAAATTTCGCATATGGAAAAAAATCGAAGGGCATTGGATAACGATATTGAAGCTTTGCACGTGGAAATTTTTTTTTTTTTGAGCGGGTGGCAGCGAGATGCAAACAGCACAATTTTTTTTTATACGCTATAATATAATTTATCTTAAAGTCTAAAGTCTAAACTATTAGTGGGGTGAATCATTTGGTATTGTATCTCGAGTATATGAGAATAAACATCGAGAAAAATAAAAAAGAAAATGATCTAGATAAAATAATTTGTGATGTAATTAAAAATAGGGTAAATTACAAACACTCTATGAGGTTTGGTCAATTTACGAAAAAAATCTTTCTTGTTTTGATAATTATATTTACCTCTTCAACTATGATTTTTTCTTACACCTCCACCTTCATGGTGTCAAGTTCAACATAATCATCTAGATTTCGTGGAATGCGCTCTAGTTTGTACTCGTTTTGTGTAAAAATACAGTTTATGATGAACCACTATCTGATATATATACAAGCCAAAAAACACATATTATGATTATCTTGCTTCACAAAATTAAAATGTGGAGTTCGAATGGGATAAAACGGGTACAAACACTAGTAGAAAAAATGCTTTTTGCTACCACTCAAATTCGTAGCAAATAGTCCACTTTTTGTAGTAAAAGACTTTTTGCTACGAATTTACTACGAATTTTCTCCGTAGTAAATACGGGCGTGACAAAAAATTTGCTACGGAAAATTATCGTAGCAAATACTTTTTTACTACGGCACAACTAGTATTTACTACGACCATTGATTTGTTACAAATACATGACTATTTGGTACGGCATATTGTGTAGCAAAAAGGTTGTCCTATTTTGCATCCAAACCCTGCCTTTTCCTATTGATTTGTAGCAAATACTAGAATTTATATACTACAAAAGTTATTTCTAGCAATAAACCTAAAATATGTAATTACATACCTGAAATATATTCAATACCATGTCATATATAATTAAATGATCATATCTTAAAATCATACAATATACATCTTACAATGAATCTTTATACAAATTAAAAGTTTGAGAAAGCTTATATGTTTCTCTTGTCCAAAACTAACCAAGATTTTATAAACCAATTCTTCATTCATTTGCTGCAATATTTTATTTTTCCTCTATTGGCCGTCTTTAAGCTTTTGCAACTACTGCTATCTTCTTGTGCCCACCTTGTTGGTGCAGTTGCAAAGATTGCACATCGCTGGGTGGTTCTTCCTAACTGTTGTGATTCTCTTTTCTCATACACTCATGAAATCTTTTCTATCAATTCTTTTATCCTCCATACTCTTGACCCTTTTAGACACTTCACGAGTATTGGGTTCTGCAAAGAAAATAAAAATATAAACAATAGTTCGTTCTTCTGCTTAAACGATTAACATAAATGGGAATAATAATTAGAGTTAGAAGAAAACTATAAGATAAACATAAATAACATTGATCTACAAAAACATAGTGCAACAATCACTTCTCAATTTTGCCAGCTAGAACAGTTGGCATGTTGAACCAAAAAGAAACAACCAATAGATCTAAGTAATTGGTACTAATTTAAGGTGACATGCGAAAAATCATATAGTTACAACACATTTGAAAAAATCCCTCCATCCAAATGCACTCTAACTTTTTTTTTTGGGATAAGTAGACAATAATGCAACTTAATATTGTCGAAAGACTGTTTTTTGCTCAACAAGATATGTTCCAAATGAGAATTTATCTCATAGATTACCCTTAAGTAACATGTTTAGATAATTACTATATAAGAAAACAACCAACGGAAGATAGAAAAGGGATTATTTGGTCATACCGCAAGGGTGGGCGTGTAAGAAAATTTATATTTGAAGGAGTGGTTGTAATTATCCAAATATGATGGAGATTTTTCGTAATTTAACCATACATTAGAGGTGTTTGTAATTTATCCTTAAAAATATATATGCGAAGTAGTTGAATTTAGGTGGGGATGTGTAATAAGAGAGGGTGGTTGGAAGGAAGAAAAAAAACAAATAAAACTAAACGAATATTCTTTGAATTTAGTACACCTAACAAACAACTACGTACATCTTAAAACATTTTCCACGCGTGATTTTTTATTTGGATGTCATTGAGATGTTACACCTGATCATATACACCGAATAAGTTTTCATCGGTGAAATATCAAT
>NW_012193095.1:188728-216630 GCF_000504015.1 Erythranthe guttata
GGTTATATGGGGTTCAAATTGTTAATGGTATGAGGGACCCGAGCAAAGCATGGGCTTCAAAATTTAATTTCACTAACAATGTAACACAAATTCATAAAGTTCCGGAAGTGGGGTCAATGAGCCCTCTCTTTCTAATTTCTAATTATAGAAAATATTGAAATTATTGAAAGAGCTTTTGCCCACGGGGAAAGATTTCTTGTTTCAAGCTCATTAATTAATTCTGCATTTCTTTTCTAGATTTGACAACGACCACTCTTTTTCTTTTTATAAATGAACTTGTAACACGTATATATGTGCACTGGTTAAATTTTATATTTCTAGTGATGGAGCATAGTTTGCGGTTTCAAGACTTTTCTTCAAACTCTACTAGTTCAACAGTCAGAAAACTCATCTATTGTTGGGTTTAGAGTTGGTCGAGACGAACAAGACGACGGGAAAATCATGGACAGAGAGAGAGAGAGAGAGAATTCGAAAGAAAGTATAAAATGTGTTGTTGATTGTATTTGCATGAACTTGGTACGGTGTGTTACATGTTGAAATTTGGTGCAAAATTACAACAAATGGGCTTTTATAAAAAGCCCAATTTAATACTTGACGTCAATTGAGTTTATAAACGAATTCGGGCTTCACAAATTAAAGCCCAATTTAATACTTGACGTTAATTGAGTTCATAAAAAAATTCGGGCTTCACAAATTAAAGCCCGACAAAGGCCCAACACAGTTCTTATCGAAAATCTCTCCAATTTAATTTTTTTTTTAAACAGTAGTCTCTTTCTTTGTCTGCGTCTTTCTAAATCAGGCAACATTCAACAGATCTCGCCCAAATCAGGTGACCTCCTTCTCTCTATCTCTTCTTCGCGCACGCACGAACACAATCATCGGACGAAATGGATGTTTGTTGATGAACCGTTTATTATTTTATTGTTAGTTTATTGTTAAATTTGTTGATTCTAGGGTTTGAACATTACAACTGCGGGAATTTTCGATAAAGGATTGGAATTTAGGTATTTTGCAGCTGCCATTGTTGTTTATTTTGTAGCTCGTAATATAATTGATGGGTTTTTTTCGCGATTGACTTTAGAACACTTTGATCACAGCGTTGATTCATATGTATAAGTACGGAGATAGTTTTCTGATTTTATGGTTTAAATAATAATTACTTTGGGAAATTCTTTATTGTGTATTCCAATTGTCGATGCTGTAAAGGTCGAGTCTTCTAAACTCTTCTACATAGAATCGTTTTTTTTTGTTCGAGGGTAAGTGGTAAAGATTATTAAATCGTAAAATGTGCTACTTGGTTTCGATTTAATTTTTTATACAATGTGAATTTATCCGTGTCCGCCTCGCCTAAAAGTGTGAGTTAGAGTGACGTAGTTGTTATCTGCATATGGTGCTGTGTTATTCGAGTTTTTATCGTATTTTCTTTTTCTTTGATATCCGGTGATCATGAAAGCTCGTTTCTTTGAGCTTCTTTTTCCTGCATCCTTTGCTCAAAATCTCACGTATGTAATAGATGCATTTGCCTTTAGTTGTTTGTTACGATACTTTTGAAATCGATCCTTCGTCTTATTGAGTTTCTATTTTCATTTTGTTGAAATATTGTCAAAAACAAGAAAGCATAAATGTAATGAAGACTGATTTTCACTTTTGTCGTGTCCACCATTCGATGTACAGCTGTTTGTTCTACACATTGAAAGATGGCTAAAATGGATGTCGAGGAGCTAAGACAAATGGAAGATGACGAGACTCCTACGATGAAAACTATCAAGGGGGCAACAACTGGACTTGTAGCTGGCACTGTTTGGGGTACAGTCGTTGCCACCTGGCACGATGTGCCTCGTGTTGAGAGGCGAGTCGCACTTCCGGGTCTGATCAGGACACTTAAGATGATGGGCAATTATGGAGTCACGTGTGCTGCCATAGGTGGAATCTACATCGGGGTCGAGCAGATAGTGCAGAAATACAGGATGAAAAGAGACTTAATTAATGGAGCTGTTGGTGGATTTGCTGCTGGTTCCACTGTTTTGGGTTACAGAGGTAATAAATTTTCTCCTTTTTTTGCAAGTTTGATTTGCATGTTCTTGAGACTCTTGACATCGACATTCCGAAGCTTTTGCTCTTATACATCCTAAATTATTGAATAATGACGAGGTACTAGTTCAAGGAATCTGATGTTTTCTGTTGATTGTCTTGTATTTAATGTGTTTTACGAGTCAAATTAACAAGCAAAAACTCGTTTAAATGGTTGAATAAAATATATACGTCGGCAGTCCGAAATCTGAAATGTGAAAACGCATAGTCGTATATTGTTTAGGACTCGTTTTGGTTCACAAGATAAGATTATGCAATCTTATAAGAACCTAATTATACAATCCCCCAATTAAGATACGCTAAGGCTTCGTTTGGTTGGGGAGATTAACCATGATTAACTAAATAATTGGAATTTGTTTGATGTTTGGTATCCCCAATAACTTGCCGGGTCGACCCGCAAATATGATGTTATCATGCCTTATCTTGCTTTTTAGTCATGTTTTTTTTTATTGGATCTTCCAAGGTCCAATAAAACAATTCGGTTTCATTAGATTATTTAGTCTTATCTTGGCTAATCTTATCTTGGCAACCAAACGAGGCCTAAGATAAGATCTCAATTTTCGATAATTGTGGGTTGGCCCGAAAAGTTATTGCACTTGTTAAACATCAAATAATACCTAATCATTGAATTCATGGCTTATCTTAACAGCCAAACGAGGCCTAAAACTGAGTTGTCAAGATTTCTTATCTCTCTACACATTACCTTGTATTTCTAATTATCCTTCATACAAGACCTATTATGCTTGAGATAATTGTCGGTATTTTGCTGTGAGACTTAAAAGTTTATCTAATCGATGTTCGATTAATTTACTGTAATTTATGCAGCAAAGAGTGTTTCGACTGCCATGGCAGCAGGAGCTGCACTTGCATTCACCTCAGGCTTCATCGATTCGGGAGGTCAGGCTAGGAGAGTTGATACCGGCAAGGAATATTATCCTTACACCACTCAGAAAAGGCCTAATGTTAACTAACTTGTTCAAAGTGTCGGCGAACTATGGTTGCTTCGTTTTTCGTACCTTCACATATGTTGAATGGATGGGCTCAATAAATTTTCTGTGTACTTTCTTTAGGGTTCACTAAGATGCCTGCGATGATACGGTTAAAACCGGTTGGCATGTAAAGTTGATGTTTTTTGAAACAATTTTATTTGAATTGCAGTGAGATTATATTATTGTTGTTGAAAATATGAATAATTGCTTGTTGCTCAATGGTTTGCCTGTACCCTTTTTTTTTTTTTTTTTTTTTTAAATTATATTTTAATTTCTTGAGCATATTCTTTGTTACTACTTACTAGGAGTAATTCTTTCCCATTTCTTGAAATTAAATAAAAAAATATTTAAATAAATATATTATAGCCATTGCATCTGCAGCTAATATTTCCACTGATTATACGCGAAGCAAAAGAATATGCCAATTAATTAAAAAGGAGAAATCCAAATAAAGATATCCAATCCTATTACATTCTCCCTATTTCCACGTGGCAAGAACCCATTCACGCTCTTAAATTTCATTGGACCCTTGATTGCAACTCTAAGCAAAGAAACATATCATATCTGCTCCTAGAGAGAGACATTTTTTTTGAAACTTTAGAGAGAGAGAGAGATATGGCAGGGATAGCTTGCTGTTGCCCTTCAACACTCTCCTCCAGAAGGTAATTACCATTGCTAACTATTTTACAATGTCACTATATATATGTGTGTGTGTGTGTGTGTGTGTGTGTGTGTGTGTGTGTGTGTATATATATGTAGATGATGGTCATATAAATAATTAAGATGAAATAGGAATGTGGTTACAGAAATGTGGCAACAACATGTTGGCTGGTTTCACAAGGAAGAAAGCTGACAGGGAAACAATTTAAGACAAGAAGTTTGGCAATAAGAGCAGAAGTCGATTTCGTCGATTCTGAAGAAGCTAAGAAACTTATTGCGGTTGAAGGATACGCAGTTGTCGATGTTCGAGATAGAATTCAGTTCGAGAGATCCCACATTAAGGACTGCTATCACGTTCCCCTCTTCATCGAAAACAAAGACAACGATTTCGGTAACTAAGCTACCTAATATTCACATACTTATTCGTCCGAGTTTCGACAACTTAACTAATTCAATTGTTATTTTTTGGCCTAACAGGAACAATAATATATCGGCAGCTGCACAACAATTTCTCCGGTTTGTTCTACGGTTTGCCTTTCACTAAACCTAATCCGGAGTTTGTCGAATCTCTCAAGGGCAAGTTTTCGCCCGACACCAAGTTGTTGCTTGTTTGCCAGGAGGGTCTCAGGTGATCTTCTTGATTCATCGATTAACAATGTCGAGTTCGAATTATCGATTTTAAATTTTTATGTCCAAATTTTAGTTATTTCTCTTGATTTTATATTCTAATATTTATGAAAACTGAATTTTGTTGTTTTGAACCAATTTTAAGGTCTGCTGCTGCTGCTAACAAGTTAGAGCAAGCTGGTTATGAAAATATAGCCTGTATAACTTCTGGGCTCCAATCTGTACAACCTGGTGATTGTTTTTTATTTATTTTTTTATTTTTATTATTATTTACGTAAATAATCCATTTTTTAAGGTGTGAGTATTGATATAACGACGGGGGAAAAATCTCGACTGCAGGAACATTCGATTGTGTCGGTTCGACGGAGCTGCAAAATGCAGGAAAAGCTGGTTTAGTTCAAATACAAGGCAAAATTTCAGTCGTACTAGGGACTGTTCTCATCAGTAAGTCGTAAAACAAAAACTCAAACGTCCGATTTTCTGTCTGTTCATAAATACATTTCATTTATCGTTGATTGTTCGATCATTTTTCAGGTGCATTTCTATTCATTACTTTCTTCCCAGACCAAGCAGAGAAGATAATTCAGCTCTTTCCTTCAACCTAAGACTTCGATATTTTCCATGTAAAACGAGAGGATATTATTAGATTTTTGTTGAACGAAAAAAGTCGGAATATCTTGCTGTCCTGATGAGAGTACAATATTTGAACACCACAAGGGGAAAAGAAAAAAAAAGGATGTTGTACATATTAGAAATCTCGAAATAACGTTGTTTCTCGAGAACTACGGCATCATTCATTAGCAAACTCGAAGTACAGATTTACTAGATCACAGCTCATATATTTGAACGAATTTGGCGTAGCTAACACGGCAGCTTTGAAGTCCCAGCATTGAAAAAAAATGGCAGGAAAGGATGTTGAAACTGATTGAATATTCAAGTAAAACTCCGTTTCTCTATTTTTTTCTGTTCCGCGTACAGCATATGCACTTATTCGTGTAAGCAATAAAGCTGCCGTACATTTCCTGATGCTGTCCATTTATATTTATAAAAAAAAAAAAAAGTGAGTGCCATATTCAATAGGTATTCATTTACGAAACAGAAAACATAAAAAAGCTAAGCGTAAAACAATTTCACTGAGGTAGCATTAACAAATTTAGAGGCATTACCGTATAACCAGTCCTTAAAACACGCATGAAGAGCACCCGATAATTCTCGTTTCCTGCTCTCTTCAAGTTGAGTTTCCCTCAGAATTTGCTTAACTTCTTCCAAGTTTTTGTGCTGAGGGTTTAGGAACAAAAGAATCAATAAACTCATATGATACTCGAGTCAAAAGAAAAGAATAGCTCAAACAAATAATGAGGCCCGGAATAGAAAATACTTCAACGTACATTTTTCTGTTGCGATGCAAGGTAAGGATCAGGTAAAGTGAAGGGGTTATCTTTCGTGGAACCAGCCTGCTCACTTTCCGACCAATTAGGAATCTGATGATTAAAATGAATATTAGTATATTCCAAAATTTACTTAATGCAAAATAGAGCCTGGATAAATATGGCCATGGCCATACATAAAACCAGAATCACACTGAAATGATTCAAGGTTTTGAGACCATTTGAACAATAATTACTGAAAACCAGTATAAAAATAAGCAACAACACGAATCCATTGTAATATAACATCAGATAAACAGGCCACCGAATAAAGCACTTACCACAAAATTGGTATAATGATCTGGATCCAGACGCGTGGCTGATTCGGCTTGAACATCCGAGACCCCAGCAGAATGGGACAATGAATCATGTGGATCGAGCACTCCTAGTGCTACAGATTCATCCCACTTGTTGATATTAGGGTTAATGTTAACTTGGTTCATGTGCTCCTCCAGTTGCGAGTAGAATGTGTTAAAAGGAGCCACCTATTGAGTATTAAATCAAACAGTAAAAAGATGAACGAAAAAAAATAAATACCAAGTGTGAAAGCTCAAAGGAATATGATGGGAATCACAAAGTCAGTAATTATATTGAGGGTTAAGACGATATAGGTAGTTTTAGCACTCGGTATTTATTACACAAACTCATTATAATTACCACTTATTAACAAACTCATTAATTCATATATGCATGAATCCATAAATGAAACAGAGGAGCATTGCACATAAACATGAAATAAAACTCACCTGTAATTTATGATTATCACCAACAATGAGGGGTTTCTGGTTAACCCCCAAGAAGAATACGCATTCGCGGCAGTTGGCAATGCAGATACGTTTGGCTGCAGTGATCAGATGAACACGTTCACAATGTTCAATTCTAACAGCCTGCATGAGACAATTATTTAGGCATATGTAAGTTCTACTTTCACCACAGGAAAATCTAAACTATGTCACACTAAAGAGAACGGATCGAGAACTATTTCGAAAGGAATGACCACTTTCTATGTGGATAGTTAACCATAATCTTATTAGCTCAGCATGCATCAATAGTTATATGACCATATTAATAATAAAAATATTAATTATCCGAATATTACAAATGGAATCGCATTGCTGTTTTAACCATATGACTACCTTGCCAACAGCTCCAAGGACAATAGTCGCATCAGAGCATCCATAGACTGTTGCATATCTAAGTGGTGCCAAGATGTAAATCACCGACTCATTGCAGTTTACAACCTGAGCAAAAAATTGAAAGAGGTGAGAAAATTCCTGGTGCGAATTTCGATATGAATTCAGATGTATCAAAAACGTAATATAACTACGGAAAAGCACCAAAAGCTATCCAATAAGTAGTTTAGCAGCGGGAGCCAGATTTTTGAAATGCAATGGCGAGAGGGTAAGGCTTAAAAGGGGATACATCATCAATTAACCATTTAACTACCATCTCATGGTAAGTAAAAGTGGAAGATCTCATTCTGACAGGAACACGTACTCTATCGCGCATACAAGTAAAGCTCAGCTCAGTTCATTATATCTACCTCTCAGATAATAAAATTCTGTCCCTAGCTTTGCAATAGAATTCACGGTTCACATAACTTTGTTCATTAAATAAATTAACCGCCTTTTAATGGGACCCTGAAGATAACTCAAGTGAACACCGTGTTCATGCAAACTATTTTCCGCAAATTTCTAGCTGAAGTTTCAAAATAGTAAGAAAAAAAAAGAAGAAACAAGATAGAAGAGTATATCTAGGGATATAGAACAGTTTGCACCTTTACAGATGTGCCCTTAAGATCAGACGCTTGCTTTACGTATGAAGATTTGGAGATTCCCTCGATCAAACTTGGACCTCTGGGACTGGTTGAGGACTTGGCAGAACTTGTGCCAACATCAGCCATTGTGATATCCTGATCAGAAGAATTACTTGGCCCGTTTTCCTTTAGAGAAACTCTATCAGCTATATTTTCCAATGTAGAAGATATATTTTGGAGAAGCCAATCGAGAACTTGTGATGCAGGAACTGGAGCAGCGGGCATGTCGGGATCCGAATTTGCGAAAAACGGAGTATTCTGGCTCAAGGGAATCCTCGGAGATCCCCTTTCCCCAAAATAAATCAGTAATCCAAGATGTTCGAATTTGTCCATGGATAAAACCTGAAATGAAGAATCAATCTACATTATAAATAAAAAAACGAACTCACCCCATCTGATTACATAAACCAGTTCTAAAAGAATGCAGAACGAGACATCAAAATTACATACCATAGATTCATCACCTTCCCCTTCTGCAATGTCTGCCAAGAGAGATACAATATTGCCTATGTGTTTCTGAAGATACGATAGCTGATGAGCCTCTTCGTCAGCTTGAGACGGCATAAACCTACGACTGTTGCTTCGCACTAACTGCAACAGGTATACCCATACTTGTTAGATTTGCTCGTAGAGTAAAGCATTAATGGACAACATTAAGGAACTAATAACTTAATTGCCATCTATCACACATTTTGGAATCCAACTTAAGCAGAAATTTGGAACTAATTACACGGAAGTCGGAATACTTCCCAAAAACAAAACATTTATGAATCCACTTTGAATATATCTCGTGTCTATGCAATGAGGTACATCCTACAAAGATGGTATATAGTGAACTAAAAATAAACTCGTTCCTTTCGTATTTCGATGCAAAACGCGCAGTCAGTTCTCACATATAAGTTATAAGTTATAACACATGGCGTAACATGCTAACAAACACTTGGAAGAACCAACTAATTTAGCAAAACAATAAATATAAAAATACAAACTAGCCCAATTCGCACACTCACAACCCTAATTGACCCCCATCCCACCACCCCCAACCAAAAAACAAAAAACACCATTCAGTAAGCAAGTCCAACCAAACCCGACGGAAACACCGAAAAATCTACAAATTAGCAAAATTCATCACCTGTAAAGGCGACAGCACAGATAAAAACCCATCAAAAGCGGAAGTAGACGGCCAAACATCGGCCACAGCAGCAGAATCCTTATGTCCTTTTGGCAACAACCTCTTGTAACTCTGTATACACAAAAACACAAGCAAATCGAACACATTAACCCCAATTTCATCTACTTCTTCCGAAGTACTCGCCGTCACCAAAGGATCGGAATCGTCATACAAAACCGAGGATAGGGTTTCGATCACAAGGCGGGAATGTTCGATGGGGATTTGAAGAACTCCGGCTAGATTTTCCGAGCTGACTCGGTGATTGGAATTCGATGCGAGGAGAGTGGATTTGAGACCGGAAAGGGTCTGTACGCCGTCGTTGAAAATGAGTTTGGGGATGGGGAGAAGGCCGTGCTCGAAGGGCTCTCGACGGGGGTGGAGCTGGAAAGTGGAGGCGGCGGGTGTGGATGGTTGTGGGGGCGGTTCTGGATGTTGGTCGGCGGCTGCGGAATCTGTCATCGCGGCGGCGCGTGAATCTGGGCGGAGCAAAAATGAGTGTTATCTTTGCTGGAGAATTGAAATTGAGCGTAAAGTAAGTGGGGTTGCTATTTTCTAAAATTGGAAAAATAATTCTGGGCGAAGTAAGTGATATACGGGTTCGGGTCGACCCGGGTTACTTATATCGGGTCCCCGCGCAAATGGAATGACAAGGACGGGGTTTCGGCCCCCAATTATCATCAAAACAATTTCAAAACTATCACTGAAATAGCGACTTTCGTCTTATTCTGGCAAAAAAGACATAAAACCGTGTTTCCAACTATAATAGATAACAAGTTTGTGGGGATATATGTGAATTACTTAAATACCTAATCGAGCACCAAATTTACAATTAGATACAGATTTTGCAGATGTTACACCCAAATCAAAAAAATCTAATTTCTATTTTGTTAAGAAATTAGAATATTCAGAACTTAATTAAAGAAAAATACTCGGATCGAAATCGAATTGGAAATTCAATTTTTTTTCTTCAAAGATAAATACCTTATAATACCGACGTTATAAACATTTTGGTGGGAAAAATCGAAAATTTCATAATTATTTTTTCTAGGTTTAAAATTTTACAAAATGATCAAAATACAGAATGTACAGATCACTCGCAATATATTGAATTTGATGAAAGCAATATTAAAATGCCTGAAATTAAATAATTTGAATTTATTGGGCTAGATGGTTGTACAATTTGGATTAAAAAAAGAAAAATAATAATAATACCTTATATTGGGCTTCTATTTGTGAAGCCCATTTTGATTTCTCGATGAACACTAAATCAAATCTAAGTTGGGCTTTTAATTTGTAATGCCTGAAATTCGAGCAGTATATATAAATTACGAAGAAGCTGATAATTTGCAGTGATTTTGTGCTTAAAAAAACCAGAAAATTTCCAATTAGAAGAAATGCAAAATCAAGACGAAATTCGGAACCTGCCGATCGACATCGCATACGCTCGCCTTGGAGGTAAGTTCATCAGCTCCCATTCACACAACTTCACTTCAATTTTTTGTTTTTTTAATTTTTTTTAATCAGAATTTGGAAATTTGTGAAATGGAGAAGAAATTGATGTTTATTTTTGGTTGAATTGAAGAATGGCTGGTGGATCGGAAGAGAATTCCGGTGGATTGGAGGAAGCGTATGGCGGCTGTGAGGGCGAAGATCGCCGCCTCTTTTGCTTCTCTGCCCAAAGACATTGATCCTTTCTTTCAAACTCTCGACCCCGAAGGTTTTTTTAATTTCATGTTCATTTTTTCCTATAAATCTCAATTTTTTTTTTTTATCCTTTTTAAATCAACTACTTAATTAACTCGAGTAACTACTAATTTTTTTAGGAATGAAATTTTAACTATTTGTGCGTCTGGGAGAAAAATGGTTTGTGTTATGCAAAAGGCAGATTAGCTTATTCTTCCCGAAATTACCTTCGAAAAATTCAGAGCTGAAACTGTTTTTATTATTTTTTTTAGTCAATAATTTGTAGATATGATTTTGATAGGTTTTAAAATTATAATTATGAGGAATTACTTCTGTGGTGGTGACTTTATCTCTTTTTTCTAATTGTAAAATACTTCAGGGATTGGCTACCGGAAGCAAAACAAATTTATGAAATTCTTGTAAAGTCAACCCCGGAAAGCCGTAATCTCTTTGGCCGGCTTTCAGGTGCTGCTGTAAGATCTCCAGAAACTCTCTCTCACACACACACACACACGCATCATAACATCTTTCTCGAGTTTAAACAGTTTATTTATACTTTATAGTTATGTTTCCCATATTTTACAGGGTGATTGGGAGACAATTGTGCGTGCATATGACAAAGATCATATATTTCTTGGCGAGGCTGCTCAGATAATGGTCCAAAATGTGAACTACGAAATGTAAGAAAACTTATATAAACATTGCATTAGAGGCGAACTTACTTTATTACGTCTATGTTTATTGAGGGTTCTCTTTCATGCTAAAGCCCGTATCAGAAGAAGCAAGTCAACAAGAGTCAACAACAGCTTGCAGAATTAGAACGAAGGGAAGCTGATATAAAAAGAAACGCAGCTCTTTCAGCAGCCAAATTTTCAGAGGCTTGTCAAGAGCTAGGGTTGCAGGTTTTGATTTTGCTTTACGACTGTCTATTTTTCACCATTTCCATTTGTATTTGTTCTTTCTGCTATCGACTCACCGCACGAATCTGGTCTCTACAGGGTATTAATGTCAGGTCAGAGTTGTTAGAAACAGCTGTAACATCTCTTCCCAGCACTTTCAGTCAGATATTAGAGCTATTGAACACTGATTCTGTTTCAAAGGCCATCGAGTTCTATTCTACATTTGTTAAAGATGCTCATACAGACAAGGATGTAAGAAACTTTTCGAATTCGTTCCTTGTTCTTACCTGACTTGCCTCCTGTTTCTCAAACCTATTATACGTTTGCAGAAAACACCTGGCTCTGTTTTGTCAAGCTTGATTTATGTTCGTGAAAATCGCCCTTCTCTTAATGTTTCTGTGAGCTCTGAAGTTTCTGATGCTGTTAATGTTCAAGTATGTGCTGATGAACCTGCACTCATAACCGAGGAAGCTGACTTTGCAGCCGAAAACATTGACTGGGATATTACTATGGACAGCTCCCAGATTGATTGGGATATTGGTACCGTTGAAACAGAAGATAATGGCAATGGATTGGGTCCATATGAAATTGTAAATGCTAGTGATATTGAGACTCATCAGATTTCTGATAGCATAGAAGAACCTGTAATTCCAGATGTCTCTGTGTCGGAGATTTCTTGGGATATAAGTGTTGATAATCCACAGATTGATGGCCTTGGAGACGCTGAATCGTTAATCGTTCCCACAGGATCTGATTCAACCTTCCAATATTCTAATCCTGAAGCAATAGGAAGTAACTACGATAGGAGTCAGCTTTTGGAGACAGACTACAGAAACAAGATTCTGGATGACTTATTCGAGGTATCCTCTTTTCTTTACTTTTTTTTTTTTTGCCCCGATCTAACCTTTTTATTAAAACGGGAGGAAATTTGTTAGCGTAGCACAGCCTCTTCTGTCTTTTTGTTAGTCTACTGATTTTCTGCTTATCTTATGATTGACTTGTGATATTTATACCATTAGGCGAAAGCATTTCTGAATCAGAGGTTCCTCGAATTGACAAATGAAGAAACCTTATCTTTACAACATCAAGTCCAAGCAGTAGCTCCCTTTGTGCTTCAACAATACTCTCCTGAAGCAATTCAGACAATGCTGTCTGATATCTCTCAAGCCATCTCGAAATTATCGGATAGAAAAACTCGGGACCTGATCATGATACTCAATTCCAAAAGGTATCGTTATTCATTACACTAGCCTGGGCATAGATAATGCTTTCTTGCGTTACTGTATATTCGCTTAGGTTCATTATGTTAATTGTCTGAATTTCAGATTTTTGGATCGTTTGGTAAGTACACTGGAGGAAAAGAAGCACCACGAGGTGAAGTTAAAAGAAGGGTTAAAAGACATTTATAACAAACGTGTGGAGCTGCAAAATTCGCTGTCTTCTTCATGGCCGAAACAAGTGAGTTCATCTTATATAGTGCAATTCGGTGTTTAATGGGCTGGGTTGAAAGAGATATAGTTTACTCTCTAATGTTAGGTTACGGAAGTGGAATCGATGTTAGCTTATTTAGGTTTTATAGTTTACTTTCTGAGAATACTTTGATTTAATAGTTGGATTCAGTGGGTAGTTTTGTAGTCTAAAAATAGATACTCTGGGAAAGACAAGTGAATGGCTACTAAAATTCGTAAACTATTATTTTGCAGGAAGCAGCTCTTGTGAAAACGAGAGAGTTGAAGAGACTTTGTGAGAGTACCCTTTCGAAACTGTTCGATGGAAGACCTGTCAATATCATTGGAGAGATTAACTCATTGCTCAGTAGTGGCTTAAATGTATAACTTCCCCATGCAACCAGATGTTCGTCGTACCGAACAAGAGCAAACGAAATGGTTTCGACATTTGCATAAAACTTTTGTTCCTGCTAACATTAGTAGCTGACCTTTTGTATGTTACTGAATTACATATTGTTAGTACTGTTTTTTTTTTTTTTTGAAACTGCTGCATTGTCTTAACCTAAAGAATTGGGTGCGACACAGTTTGTGTATTTTTAGTTTTATGCTACATTATTTCACATCAATGTGATCAGGAGATCAAAATGTATGTTATATTGACTCTTACACGGAGTAGCAGCTTAGAGTAGGTGATCCACAGAAACGGGTATTGGTTGACCTAAAAGATCGATCGAAAGAGTCGGGTTCAAGGCCATCTGGGGCAATTGGCTTTTGCAGCAGAAGCATCAAAGACTTGGCAACTTCAGACATGGTGGGCCTGAATTCCTGCTCAGGCTGCGATGATGCATTTTCAGACGGTATAATTTTATGTAATAATAGAATATGGTATTTTTACTTAATGGCGTTTTTTGAGGTTTTTACGTACCTGTATACATGGGGATATGATGTCAGCGAATCGAGAGGCAGATTTGGAGGAGATTGTTCTTATAATAGCTGGATCAACCATCTGTCCTAATGATGTGCTGTCATGAAGTTTCGATGAAGCCCATCTCGTCAACGATTGCTCTGCTTTTGGTCTTGAACTACACATTATATTTTATAGACAAAACAAAAAAATAAATGAGATATTTTTCTCTTTTTCGACTTATGCAAATTAAAAAAAAAAAAAAAAAAAACATCGAAAAAGTAAAACCGTAGTAGAATAAGATGCTTATACTTATCAAAAGGCTCCCTTCCTGTCAAAAGCTCCAAAAGCAGCACTCCAAAGGCATAAACATCAGCCTTTGTGTTACCACCAAAACCAGGTTGAGAATGCTCTGGTGCAATGTATCCACTGTCAGCAATTGCCATTTCAGAAGCCTGTTTATTAATTCATATTCATCACTTACATCACTACGAGACGTAAATAAAGAAATAAAATAAATAAAAACATGTACCTTGAGTTTTACTTTATTGCTGGAAAGAGGTCTCAAGATAGACAGGCCACAGTCAGAAAGATGGGGCATAAGCTCTTCATCAAGTAAGATATTTGCAGCCTTCAAGTTGCTATGTGCAAATGGTGGCACACAGAACGAATGCATGTATCTGAGAATATGAGAAAAAAAATATATTATAAATTTCTACCAGAAAATAAGTGATGGTATATTATTTGGAAACTGGAAACACAGATATCACACAATACTTACTCCAACGCTCTTGCTATGCCAAGAGCAATCCTTAGGCGTAGGCCCCACGATAGTGGCTTGTATGCAACAGAATGCAAAGCCTCATCGAGAGTCAAGTTCCTGATGAATTCGTATACGAGGAGATGCTGGTCCTGCTCCATGCAATATCCAAGAAGTGTCACGATATTAGGGTGCCTCAAACGGGATGCATTTCTAATCACATCGAAGAATTGTTGTTCTTCAATGATGGACAGAGGTACTGTTTTTATGTTCTTCACAGCCAAAATCTGTCAAAAAAGAAAAAAAACATGTCAAAAAAAATCCTATAAATTGAGTCAAATAGATCATTATTCATATTTCATAATATAAATGTATTGTACTACCTTGCCATCTGGAAAATCTGCCCTGTAAACATAACCAAGGGAACCCTCACCGATGAAGTTCTCTTCACCAAAGCTGTTTGTTGCCATTTGAAGCTCTGCTATTGTGTACAGTTTTGCACCAATTATCATTTTACTCCTGCCGAAATTTTTTCTCTTCGATGATTTTACCGTTCTAGTCTGAATAGGTGGCAAACGAGAAGGGGTGATCATTGGGGAAGAGCTGAATGCTGACGAACGCGGGCTGTCCCGTGTGGCCATTGATAGATAATCTATGCCTGAATAAAACCAAAAAAAAGGCAAAGGAAATATATGAATATCCATAAGACATCTCAATCATTGGTTTTATGTTTTGCTAAAACGACATGTGTTTCACCTCGGACTCTTCCGATTGGTAGAGATCTCATTGAGTCTTCACTGCTCTCCAAACTACCGAGTATTTTTCCATGTGAGCGGCGTTTGCGGACCACAAGTGCAATGGCTGCAAATGCTGCAACGAGAGCGATCCCACCAATGACTAGAACTACAGATGCTGCATGTGATTTTTTTGTCTTCTTGTGAACTCCTCCTGTTAACACTTGAGAAGGATGGCTTTCGATTGCACTTAAATTCGTTGATGGTGGACTGGTGATATTCTGCTCCTTTGGCATAATGTTGGAAGGAAATCTCCATGGTGGATAGTGTATTCCTCTGTCGAATTTATTGCCCCCAAACCTGAACAAATAATTGCAGAAATTAGTATGTGATAAGTTTCAAACTTATGAGGGGAATGCAGAAGCTTATAAAATGGATAACCTCAAGTTGGCTATAGTTTGAAACTTTTCTGGAATAACACCACTAAAATGGTTGTCCTCAATATTCCTGAAAAACAGAGTAGGTGAGAACATGAACAACTGTACTAGATTGGAATAAATTTTGAACTTTTAATGGAGAAGACGTACAAGTCAGTAAGCGATAGATTTGATAAGAAAAACACTGATCCAGTGAGTTGATTGCTCTGCATAAACCTGAAAATTATTACTCTTGTCATTTGATTGCATTTATTGATAATGTCCCATGATAATGAGGATATAGATGAAAAAGAAAACTCACAAGCCTGTGAGGTTTGTCAATGATCTGAATGAGGTGGGCAGATCTCCAGTGAAGTTATTGAACGACAAATCCCTGATGAAAGACGATTGAGATTGTGTTATTTTAGCCAAAGATGAGCATAATAAGCAGGTAAAGGGGCTTCAAGTCAAGCAAAATTTATCGAGCAAATCAAGAGATGAAAATCAATTCATCTATCAACCTAGTTGATAAGTTGTGGATTTATACTAATGATCCCAATAAGAAATATGGTATACTGATATGCTCACTATAACTTCAAATGTGAGTAAAACGAAAAAAATATAACTTACATTTCTCTAAGATTCACAAGGCCATTAAACAGATCTCCTAGGGGTCCAACTAAAATGTTGTGGCTCACGTTCCTGCAAGAAGTACAATACGAGTTGGATTATGAAATACAGATCATTAATACAAAAACTGATTGAAGTTGAAGGCTACTTACAGATGTCGAAGGTGTTTCATCTCCTCCAACGAGAACGGAATGCTTCCACTAAACTTATTCATAGCAAAGTTTCTGCATCAATTGTAGAAACAGGAAAAAAAAGATTATTTATTCTTGAAAAAACATATGAAGTTGCAACAAGCTAAGTGGACTGGTTTCCTTACAGGTGTGTGAGGTTCGGTGGTAAACTATACGGGATTGAGCCTTCAATGTTATTTGAACTAAGGTCCCTGTGAAAATGAAGTCCACACAGTTATAAAAAAAGGTTACAAGAATATATATAAACTACTGAACCTCAATTTCTTACATATGCTTCAAACTTTTTAGATTGGACAGCTGATACCCAAGATTTCCAGTGAGCTCCAGCCCGTGAAGTTGACTGAAAAAGGAAGAGGTTGATTATGAATATTGCACTTAGTCTAAGACATGAACTTACAACATGAAATAAAAATAACAAAGAAATTACAGGTTGATTATGGATGATTCGAAGCACTGAACTCCGATCCAATCTTCGTCACAAGGGTCTCCTCCTTCGGATTTCCAATGTACCAGCTGCTCGGACCTGTTCAGGGATCTGTACAGATCCCGAAGAGCTTGAACTGCATAATGCAAAAATTGAAGTTGTTGTACATTCAAATTAGGCTGCACTTTATGTAGTTTTTAAAAGGATGAAATCCAAAATGTCTACTAATTAAAAAAAAAAAATTCTGAAAAAAGTGCTAATGATCATAGTAATCAATGTCAGAGTTTAGACTCAGTTACTCATAATTGGGATAAGCAATCATTAACAGTGAACAGGAATACGAGATTGAAATAAAAATCTTTATTAATTAGTGATGATAAAGAACTAATTACCATCCGATTCATCGGTGATTGCCCAAGAATTTAGTCCCATGATTGCGCAGCAGAGAGTTACAATCAGCCAAAACAAGTGCTTAGTCATTTTTCTTCTTCCCCAAAAAAACACACTAAGAAATTATATGCCTCCAGAATTCCCCAGTTTCACCTAAAACCACAGAAAAAAAAGGGGGGAAATCATCAACACAGTTAAATAAAGGTAAAATATAAGTTTACAATTGTTAAAGCATAAAACAATGGGGGGAAGCTTCGTATAATGGCAAATGTAAAACTGAAGAAAAGTATTTCCAAAATCGATTCTGCTTCATCAAACTTCAGTCGGAATTCCAATTCAATCACACGCACAAACCCTAACAAATACCACATTACTTTTCCCTCATTACTCTGTGTGTGTGTGTTCTCGCGCAAAACACACACACACACACACACACACACAAATATGAAACGCCACAAGCAAATGTATACATTTCCAGAAATACATACAATAGCACTGTTAAACCCCAGAAAAAAAATCATCCAATAACCTGAAATTTCAAAGACGAAATTGCATTTTCCTCTGCGAAACACACATATACGCACACAGTACTGCGTGTACGATCGTATATATGTAATATATGTACGTATAGCTACGATATATACCTTGAGTAACAGCGGAGAAGCAGATACGAGCTGCCTTTAAGAGAGAGAAAGAGGCGGTTAGTTTTTTAGAGAGAGAAGAAAAGAAGCTGAGAAGGAAGTAAGAAGAAGAAGAAGAAACTCGCTTTGCTCAGTGAGGGAGAGTTGTAAACGGTTATGCATTTGCAGAACGCGTGCAGTTCACTGAGCTCAGTTGGGCTATAATCAGGTGTAGTTGCGCCTACAATAAACATATTAAATATGCAAATTAGTATTAATTAGACTTTGGCGAATATTTAATTTATAGAATAGAAGACAAATAATTGATAACCAAATTAATAATTGTACAATGACCAAAGTAGCCCCAGGGGCATATATACGTAATACTACATATCACTCAGAACTCCCGCGCAGCACAGTTACTCCATGAACTCCAAATAAACAAAATAGCCGTTGAGATTTTAACCAAACTTTACTCACGTGTCATCATCTTCTTTGTTTAGATCTTCAAAATTTCTTGATCTCTCAATAAATTTACTGTTTTTTTTTACTTTTATTGGTCGTCTTGTCAAGAATCCATATGAGAGAAAAGTCGAGCTTTATTATTTGCATGCTACGTGTTCGACGAATTGCCCAGTTGGGAATCACTTCTCATAAATGGTGTTGAACAAATATAAATTCTCTAACTGGCTGTTGCTGATGCTTTTTTCTGTTAAAATCTCATGTTAGTTTCACCTCTCAGTTGTGAAGTAAGTATTTGAAACCTCGGTCGGGTGATTAGTTCCGGTTTTAATGGGCTGAGAGAAAAAAAGATAAAAAAATGATATTCCTTGGTTTTAGTTGTTTATTATTTTCATCAAATAGATCCAACTGTCGATTGCAACTATCAACTATGGGGAGATCGAAGGAGGATGGGACAAATAACTGAAAAGTTAAATTATACAAGATGAGCTTCACATAGCTTGTAAAGAGTTCCATAGAGGTGTGATTGCTCGAATCGAAACTACGAGATGCTAATGACATAATGTAAGTTGCCTCCACTTTCTTGATTTTGGCATATACTGTGTGAAGTACTAATTTGAGCACATATTTTCTTCTCTCGAGCAAACGTTTTAGGTTGAACGTAAAATTCATTTCCATCATTTCTGTATTGTTGAAAAATTTATTGCCTGATTCACGATTTACTTGCTTAATACAATGTAGGAGTGGTTGGAATCTGCAGCTGATTTTAAGAGTTTGTATACTGTGAGGCATATGGACTTTTGGAAATATCTGCATTTTTCCTCAAAAAAATGATTAAAATTTTGCAGCCTACGCTAAAATATTCCTGTAGCCATGTCATCACCCGTGGCCTCCAAAATATCGCAAATCCTATTTTCGAGAATAGACAATCAATTAACGCTGACTTAAAATCCCTCTGCAAGCAAAAACATTTCAAAGACGCCCTTCGGCTATACGATGTTATAGAAAAGGGTGGTGATTGTATGGTAGATGCAAGCACCTTTACTCATTTGATCTCCGCATGCTCGTTTTTAAGATCAAGAGAATATGGAAGAAAAATCCACAACCATATTCTGAAATCCAACTTGCTGCCAGATATGATTCTCGAGAACCATATTGTCAATATGTACGGAAAATGTGGGTCGACAAATGATGCTAGGAAAGTGTTCGAAAATATGCCTGAAAGAAATGTGGTGACGTGGACTTCGTTAATTGCTGGATACTCACAGAACGGTAGGGATATCGAAGCCTTAAAATTGTATGTGCAAATGCAGCAGTCTGGTTTTACGCCAGATCACTTTACATTTGGAAGTGTGATTAAAGCTTGTTCGAGTATTGCAGATGCTGGTTTGGGTGGGCAGTTGCATGGCCAGGTAATCAAATCTGAATTTGGGTCCCACCTAATAGCTCAAAACGCTCTTATTGCAATGTACACCAAGTTTGCTCTGATCAATGAGGCGTGCGATGTTTTCTCGTGCATCGAGAAAAAGGATTTGATTTCATGGAGTTCGATGATTTCCGGGTTTTCAAAACTCGGTTATGAGTTAGAAGCTCTAAACTGTTTCAAGAAAATGCTCTCTCAGGGTAGCTACATTCCAAACGAGTTCATTTTCGGAAGTGTTTTCAGTGCTTGTGGCTCTCTCGTTCAGCCAGAATATGGGAGGCAGATACACGCGATAAGTATAAAATACGGGTTTGAAGGCGATGCTTTTGCAGGTTGCTCATTGACCGATATGTATGCAAAATGTGGCTTTTGGTATTCGGCAAAAACATCTTTCCAACTTATAGAAAATCCCGATATAGTGTCCTGGAATGCCGTTATATCCGGCTTTGCATATGGCGGTGATGCAAATCAAGCCATGGCATTATTTTCTCGAATGAGGCGTTTCGCCACGTCAGCACCAGATGACATCACAGTCCGTTCTTTGCTCTGTGGGTTCACTGAACCATGTACCCTCTCCCAAGGGAAACAGGTCCACTCGTATATTATAAAGATCGGACTAAATCTAGACATTCCAGTGTCTAATACTTTACTTACAATGTATGCTAATTGCTCAGGCTATATAGATGCATATAAAATGTTCGACGAAATTCAAAGCAACGCAGATTTAGTCTCTTGGAATGCTATTATCACTACATGCATGCACCAAAATCTGGTTACAGAAGTTTTCTCGTTATTTAAAATGATGCTGCTATTACACGGAAGACCGGATTATATTACTTTAAGTAATATACTAGGGGCTTGTGGAAAAGTTTCCTCTTTAGGAATGGGCGATCAAGTTTATTGCTGTGCGATGAAAAAGGGGCTCGACAATGACATAATGGTCACAAATGGATTAATTGATATGTATGTAAAGTGTGGATCAATCGAAAGAGCGAGAAAGCTCTTCGACTGTACAAGAAATACCGATGTTATCTCGTGGAGTAGTTTAATTATGGGGTATGCACAATTTGGTTATGGAGAAGAAGCGTTGAGTCTCTTTAAGAGAATGAAAGGTCATGGTATAAAACCGAACCAGGTAACTTTTGTCGGAGTTTTGACAGCTTGCAGCCATGTTGGACTTGTGGAAGAAGGGATGGAGCTGTTTGAGTCAATGGAACAAGAAAGCGGTGTGGGCCCCACAAGAGAGCATTTCTCGTGTGTGGTCGATTTGCTCGCTCGGGCGGGGAGAATCGAAGCAGCAGAAGCTTTTATTGGTCGGATGGGAATTTACGAGCCTGATATTGTGATGTGGAAGACTCTATTGGCTGCATGCAGAAATCGAGGGAATCTTGAAGTTGGAAAACGGGCGGCGGAGAATATTCTGAGAATCGATCCGTTTAATTCGACCGCTCATGTGCTGCTTTGTGGAATATACGCTTCGGCTGGTGAGTGGAGTGATGTGGCGGCTTTGAGAAGTTCGATGAGAGAGAAAGGTGTCCGGAAAGTTCCGGGGCGGAGCTGGATTGAAATCGAGGATCGAATACATGTTTTCTCTGCAGAAGATGGATTGCATTTTGAGAGGGGCAAGATATTTGAAGTGGTGGAGGAGCTTTGGTTGCAGATTCTTGATTATGGTTTTATCCCATTTTTGGATTAGAGGATATTTTGTAAGGTGTATGTATATAATGTTTTTTGCCCTAAGTCATTTAATTAGCTGTTGACTTATTGCCATTTTTGGCAATTTGTTCAAACTCAATGAATTGTTTTTTCTTTTCTTTTTTATAATTATTTTGTAGTCAGAACCAAAAGATTTAAATTTAATGAAGGGATCACTATTTCAAATACTGAATTTTGCTTACTTGAATACCAAAAAAATAAAAAATAAATAATTAATTGTAAATTACTTTAATGCCCTTAATGAAAATTAAAAACAAAAAAATATTACAAATACTATTTTTCTTTCTTAAATACCAAATAATCAAAAACCTAAAAAAAACATTTCCCTCCTCACTCACAAACCCCTCACCTCCTCCACCTCCTTCTTCTCCCTCCCCAAAAACCCTCCCAAAAAACCTCAAAACAAAAGAAATCAAAACCTTACACAACTTGCAAAATGGCGTCAAATGACAATAGAATGGTAGTCTACGAGCAAGGAGAACCCATTCAGGTATGTATTCATGTATTTTTTGAGCTAAAACATCGATTTTGAATTTTTTTTTTTTTAAAACTCGCCATGTATTTTCGACACATACAGGTCGAAAATACCCTTATTTTTCGACATGTATGTGTCGAAAACATAACAATTCATAATTTATACAATTTTCGACACCTAAGTGTCGAATTTTGATACAATTTTCGACACTTAAGTGTCGAAAATTACCCATATTTTCGACACTTGAGTGTCGAAAATGACCTCTATTTTCGACACTTAAGTGTCGAAAATATGGGTCATTTTCGACACTTAAGTGTCGATTTTGTTCATGTTGCAAATTTAGTTGTCTTATATTTTCGACACTTTTATGTAGATCGATTGCACCCATTCATTTACCACGTCAGAAAAATTCCCAACAAAAGAAGCTTTATTGGCATGGGTACATGAAGTATGTAAAAGAATTGGAATGGTGTTAATGATTGCGGGTTCGAGTGACGGGGATAGAGGACGTAGGACACCGTATGGGATTGTTGTGAGCGTGGGGGCCATTATGTTGGCAAGAAGGTACCAGGTGAAGATGATCAAAGACCGGGAAAAAGGAGCACCGGTTCAAAGAAATGCAATTGTCCGTTTAAATTGAAGGGGACAAGAGAACACAAAGATGATGAAAATGCTGAGTGGAAATTGGATGTTTATAGTGGTATTCACAACCACAACTTATTTGAAAACTTGCACGGACACTCTTATGCTGGAAGATTATCAAAGGAGCAGGTTTCCTTTGTTCACACTATGAAGAAAGCAATGGTGAAACCAAGGGCAATTCTAAGAGCATTGAAGGAAAAGGACCCGTCTAATGTAACTGGTATGAAGACAGTTTACAATACTATCTCTAAGTTAAATTTCAGTGAATTGGATGGGAGATCTCAATTGTAATCATTGTTCGTCAAGTTGAAAGAAGATGAATACCTCTCGTACCATAGATCGAACGAGTTGAATGCGATTACTGACTTGTTGTGGATCCACCCCAAATGCATTAAGTTGGCACAGTCGTATCCGTACGTATTCGTCATCGATTGCACGTACAAGACCAATCGTTACGGACTCCCATTTCTTGAGATTGTGGGTTTTACTTGTACCAACAAGACGTTCTCAATTGCCTTTGCATACTTGGATCACGAAAAGACGGAAAATTTCGAATGGGCGTTGCGTTGTTTGAAGGAGGCCATGACCAGTTGTCCTCGGCCTAATTGCATTGTAACAGATCGAGATTTGGGTTTAATGAAAGCAGTGGCCAATGTGTATCCATCGAGTCATCACTTGCTGTGTCGGTGGCATGTGAACAAGAATATAGTGGCCAATTGTAAGAAATTGTTCACAAAGGACATCACCAAATGGAAGCAATTTCAGTCGGTTTTTTCGGCTCTTATTGAAAGAAATACCATAGAGAAGTTCAATGAGGATTGGGAGTCAATGAAAAGAACATTTATCGGTTATTCTCAGGCTATAGCATATGTAGCTAATTCATGGTTGGATCCGTACAAGGAGAGACTTGTATCGGTGTGGACAAATAAGTGTACTCATTTTGGAACGTACACTTCTAATAGGGTGGAGGGGGCACACGGACGAATGAAAAGGGATGTGCATAATTCAACTGGCACATTTGTGGATTTGTATACGAAAGTCCACAACCAAATTGTCGAACAACACAATGATATCAAAGCTTCCTTTGAAGTAAGTAAAAATACTTACGAGCACACATTCAAAACGTTGATATACAATGAGCTTCGTGGAAGTATCTCAAAATACGCTCTGCAACTACTCAAAGTTGAGGTGGACAATGCGAAACTATTGCAACCGAGCGATATGGGTTGTAGTTGCGCCATCCGAACAACTCTCGGTCTACCACGTTGCCATGAACTTCATGAGTATGTTGTTGTGAACAAATGTCCTATCCCACTTGAGTTAATAGGCTCGTATTGGAAACACATGAGCATGGAGCCCGTCGCGACCACAGACCAAGTCATCCTACCAACCATCGACGAAGAATTATCGGAATACCAGAAGCTCTTTGAATGTGCCGATCTCAATGCAAAAACTCAATTGCGCAACCATTTGAGACATTTTACCCACCCAGAGAAGACTAACCTTACGGAGCCAAGTGAAAAAGTTGTCAGCAAAGGTCGACCGGCAAAAAATAGGAAAGACAAATCAAGCACTCGGGACAAATCACATTTTGAGTATGTGGAGCCAAAGAAAAAAAAATCGAAGCAAGCTAGTTGTTCTCCAAAGGTAAATGTCGCTACTATCGTCTCATTTCATTGAAGTTGTATTTTATAATTGTGCTGAGTAATGAAGTGTAATATACTGCAGCTTATACCTGTACTGATGAGATTACGAGGGCACTCGAATGATTCTATTAACACTATACCAACTCAAGAGTCAGGAAAAAACACTATACCGACGCAAGAGTCGTTCAAACCATTATTTGAAGATGCAGATGTGGGATTGCCACCAGGTTTGATCGGCAAGAATAAGTACATTGACACGATCCATCCACGATTTCGTATGCACGTTCGAGGAATCATCAATGTCGGTTCAGATGGACACTGTGGATTTCGGGCAGTTGCCTCTATGATGGGATTTGGAGAACATGAATGGGGTCGAGTGCGAGATGACATGCTACGGGAGTTGACTTCTTATTTTTCCACTTACACGACCATGCACCGTGGCGAAGAAACCGTTAGAAGCATGCAAGCTATTGTGAGTAACTGGGATAGTATCAGTGTCTCACGTTCCTTCCTCTATCGAGCGATCCAAAGCTTTTCAGCGAGAGACAAGAGCACGGAATGGCATTCGTCGACAACTGTCACTTCGTGCATGTTGTCTTGAACAACAATTGTCCAATACCTCCTATCGCCGATTATTGGTACCGATGTCATGATCCTAAAGCAGATGGTTGGAAGCCTGCAGAAATGGATGGTCGGATTACAGCATTCCGAGAACTAATAGGTCAAAATGTTGCCACGCGAGAGAGTTTCGAGATTATTACTATATCAGACAATGGTGATAGTTCTCCGAACAAAACTATGTAAAGTTACTGGTGCTAGGTTTCAATGTTATTAAGTGTTGTGTTTTTGAAAAATAGCAACATTTATTTGTTTTGTGAAATTAACACCAAATATATTGCAATGTAACATAAAAAACATATTCTAAGTGTTTTTGGACAAAAAAAAATCTAATTATCAAAAGAAAAAAAAAATTGAAACAGTGTCAATTCGACAGCTAGCTGTCGAATTCCAATCAATATTCGACAGCTAGCTGTCGAATTTCTACTGAAATTCGACAGTTAGATGTCGAATATATACTGTTTCAATTTTTTTTTTTTTCAAAAAAATTGCAATTTTTATTTGTTTTGTGAAATTAACCCCAAATATATTGCAATGTAACATAAAAAACATATTCTAAGTGTTTTTAGACAAAAAAAAAATAAAAATTGCAATTTTTTCAAAAAAAAAAAAAAATCGTATACAGATCAAATTCGACAGCTAGCTGTCGAATTTGAGTTGTATCAATTTTTTTTTTTTTGAAAAAAATTGCAATTTTTATTTTTTTTTTTGTGAAATTAACCCCAAATATATTGCAAGGTAACATAAAAAACATATTCTAAGTGTTTTTGGACAAAAAAAATAAAAATTGCAATGTTTTCAAAAAAAAAAATTGATACAGATCAAATTCGACAGCTAGCTGTCGAATTTCAAATAGAAAAAACATATTCTAAGTGTTTTTGAACAAAAAAAAAAAGAAAATTCAAATTATCAAAAATATTTTCATTTAAAACAACCAAAATCCATATAAAACTAAATTAAAAAACAAGTAAATCAAATAAAATCCATCAAACAACATCCATCTAAAAAATACCATCTAAACCACACACAATCCATCAATAAAATTGCCTAAAACACACAAGACTAATCCTGTGTTTTTTTCTTCCTACTAAACACACGTTTCACAACCGCCTATGGGGCATCGGACGAGCTCGATGGCGGTGGAATTGGCCCTATCGAGCTACCTGGAGGTGGTGGTGGGGCATCCGACGAGCTCGATGGAGGTGGAAGTGGGGCATCCGGCTCGATCAATCTGACAATATCATTTAGGGTCCCCCACATGACCGTATGAGCGTCGGATGGCGCAAGTCCCCGCACCTCGCTAAGTGTACCCTTCACCAACTCCAAAATTTGTGAAAGTTGGACCTCCTTATCGGTACCACCCCCTGGACGAGCTTCATGTGGTCGAGGTCGATCCGCCTGGGGTCGGGGTGGATGGGCTCCATGCCTACTCAGTTGTAACATGCATCTGGGTCGGAACCAATTCATGTAGTCCGGCGAAGTGTCCGCCTCCCCGAGTTCAACTTCAACGGACCTCGACTCCTCGTCCAGACAATACTCCTCCCACCGATCAGAGAATCGTTTGCCGTACGCAACGAAAATAGAGTTCTGGACCGATCGACCTTTGCTAACAAGAGCTTTGTACATATCTTTTGACATGTAGGCACGACCTGGAATAATTTGCACCCGGTTGAACTGCCTCAACACTCTGTCCGGATGATATGCCTCGAAGTGGTCCATGCAACATATCATCCCACTAAACCAAGCAGAATCTGGCATCGGGAAACGATCACGAATAGCCGTATACGGTGACCATAAAACCTAGTAAAATAAATAAAAAATTAGATTTAAAAACCTACTTAAGTAGTAATAACAAATTATTAAAATGGTATTTTTACCTGATCGGGGATCAAATCATCTAATCGAGATCGCAGGTACGACGCTCGTTCAGGCGTTGAAGTAGTCTTTGACTGAGGCTCCCATCGGCTCGCTAATGGCCCCTCGAATTCCGTCTTCAATGTGCCACCCGCCAAATAAGGAAAGTGCTCGTAAATCCATGACTGAAAGAGCGTCAGCCAGCCAGCCATCGAGTTCGTTGATTTTTGTGAGGCTGACGAAAGCTCATCGTACAACCGGCAAAGACATGCAGTGCCCCAAGCATACTCGCCGATCCGATCCAAATCAGATACGAGATTTAGATACTCCACGCTTACCATGTTGCCTGTCTTGTCGCACAGTATAGTACACCCGAGCAAAAATAACAAATACGCCCGAATGGCGTATGTCCTCTTCTCCGCACTATCTCTCATGGTCACTTTGCTAAATTTAGCCTTCAACCATTCCAACTTCACCGCTTTCTTCTTGTTGACATCGTCCGGGTACTCACCTAGCAACTCGAACATCAAACTACTGGGCTTCATTTTGGAATCACGGATCAAACGCTCGCAAGATACGGTACGCCCAACAACTGGCAAACCGACCAACGTACTCACATCATCAAGTGTGATGGTCATCTCTCCAACAGGTAAATGAAATGTGTTGGTAGCTGGCTGCCATCTCTCTATGAAGGCTCTAAGTAGATGGCCGTCCACAGTGTTGTACGATGCTTGTACAACTGACATTAATCCACATCTTTGTACTACCTCTGTAATAAACGGCGCCGGCACCCAACCTTTCAAAGTTCCTGTGTGATTTCGAATTCGAAATTCTGAGCCGCGCTCCGAGCGATCTGGCCCTCCGTTCACAATATGATAAGCAATGTGCTTATCAAAATTTGTGTACAATTCCGGTATCTCGGGACCTCGGACCGGTTCGTTGCTCGAATCACCAACTTCTACAGTCGAAGGTAGAGCCGGCACCGGATTCGTTGACGAAGAACCCTCTCCAGACTTCTTCTTGGTCGTGGTCTTTTTCTTGGTCGTGACTGCTATGCCCTTGCCTCTATCGGATAATTCCTTCCTCTTCTTACGGTTCGAGACAGTCGGAGGTATACGAGGTTCACGTGGTTCTTCCACTGCAAAATAAGACACAAATAAAAATTAATATACCTAATATAAACACA
>NW_012193095.1:224234-255775 GCF_000504015.1 Erythranthe guttata
AAATAATACATTTTGCATTGTAAAGGGGTGCAAAATGAATTTTATCCTTTCATTTTTTTGATTGGTTAATAAAAGTTGATTTCTTGGCCCAAATTTTTAATTGGGCTATTGTAGGCCCGATTCAAATGTTTATTCAGCATTCAGGGAAATATTTAAATTTAATAACTAATTGGAGTGAAATACCTTAAACCGATTTAAATTTAATTCATATTTTTAAAATCAAATTTCAATGAATTAAAAGAACAACAAAATTGAGATAGTGGTCGGAAGCAAGAAATTTAATGGCGGGAGAAGAAGAAGAGGATTACATGGGCGACCTCTCTCAGTTTGTAGCCGTTTCTCAATCTTCTTCAAAGAAGGTACATTTAATTTTCATAACTCATTCAATCATTCAATTACTCCTTAAATCCCTAATTCCAGGAATTTCTGCGAAACCCTAGACCCTAATAATTCAATTAACCGGGGTTTTCATGTTTTTTATCCTGAATTCTATTGCTTTTATGGAAGTTATTAGCTTCTGGTGTTGATTTTGTTTGTTTATTCAATTAAAAAAAAAATTAAAAAAAAAATCATTGATTGCCTTTAATCAGGGTTCTGCAAGTGATGTAGTAGCGTCGAATTCATCGAGCAAGAAATCGAAAGCCCCCAAAAATTGGCACGAGCAGAAAAGGCTGAAAAGAGAGCGTAAGCAAATAGAAGAGGATAAGCAAACATTGGCGAACTTAGGTTCAGCAATTCCGCAATCGAATATCGGTTTCAAAATGCTTAAACAAATGGGGTACACTCCTGGCTCGGCGTTGGGGAAGGAAGGTTCTGGAAGGGCTGAGCCGGTTATAATGGAGATAAAAAGAGGTCGGGGCGGAATAGGTAAAGAGGATCCCGTGATAGAGAAGATTAGGAGAGAGAAAGAAAACGATGAGAGAGAAATGAGAAACGTGGAGGAGTTGATGCAAGATTTCGGGAGCCGTCAGAAGGAGCGGTGGAAGAGTAAGAGGATTGTGGTGAATTTTCGGAAAGCAGAGGCGGCTCTTGCGCAGCTGGAAAATCGGGATATTGTTGAGGTGGAGAAAAAGGAAGACGAGGACGAAGAAAAGGAAGAGGAGGAAGAAGAAGAAGAAATTACAGAAGAGGTACTTTTGTTTATGAATTGCAATAATTCTGAATTTCTTACTTTCGTTTGTGAAATATTTTGCTGGGAATTTGGAAGTTCGTACGATGCGTGGGAACCACTTGGTTAAATGAGTTTAATACGATCTGCTAGTTTATAGTTTAATAGATTGATTGTAGTTGTTTAAATGATCGACTTCCGATATTGATTCAGCCAATTTAAAAGCCGACGATAGGTTAGCCCGAGACAGAGGGGAATCACTTCTTATACTTGCTCTTGAAATACGAATACCTATAAGAATCTTGTGAATGGAATCTAATAGATGCTTTCTTTGCAGTTGCGACGTACAATAGGGAGGCTAACTTTCGGCATACTTGGCTGTATATCTGGAATTATAATCGTATATTTTTTTTTTTTGTGATACAGGATTTGCTAAATATATTGCTGAAGCTAAGAGATGAGTTCCGTTACTGCCTCTTCTGTGGATGTCAGGTAAACGAGAGATCTCATTCACAAAACAGTAATTCGTGCTTTAAACTCGAAACACGGAATATTTTATATGACAATATCGATCTTCTAGAATTTTGTTCTAATTCGTTGATCTTGTACATTTTCAGTATGAGACCATGGCGGCGCTCATGTCCGACTGCCCGGGAATAGATGAAGATGACCACTAGAAAAACGGGGTTTTGATTCCTTGGAGGTTACATATTATGTTTTGATTCATGCTAAATTGCTAGGTTATTATGTCCTTCTTAGACAGTACGATGTTGTGTGAAAAACATGGGGTTAACGGTAATAAAAGTTCTCGAGTTCTTTACTTTGGTTGCATTATAGCCCTTCAAATTATTCTCAAAATCATGGAAATGCACTACCAATCTTGTTTAGTACTGTAGATCCCGAAATTCGAAGACAAATAGCAGTTGAATGCTTATTATGGCGATGAACTACTTCAGACAAAGCAGTTTCAAGAGTTCAAAGGCTGAATGCACCTGCCTGTTGGTTCAACATTACAAAAAACAAACAAAACACAAACACGAATACAAACACAAGTCTGTTTCTCCTAAGGAGACACACGTGAAAGTTGTTAGGTACGTTCAAAGCGACCAATGCATATGCTGGACTGAAGAATCATAGCCCCTCGAGTAATCGAGCTCGTGGAACTGCACCTCGTTTGGCTGACCCAAACCGAGCTCCCCAGTGTAGTGACTGTTACCTGTGTGAGAAGTTTGTCCTAAAACCAGATCAGGTGGCATCTCATGCAAAGTGCTGTTATTACCAACTTGGCCGTCCTTAAAACCCCACGAGGAGGAACAAGGGAACTGACCAATGGCTGCACCGGGATCGAGAAAATTGTTTGCCCCGAGGCTCAAGGATCGGCCTCTTGAAGATCCCCAGGGCTGATTTGACAGAAGAGAGAGAGCACTGCTGGAGCCCGACGAGGCTCCACCGTAACAGCCGTGTTCCGTAGGTACACCGGAGTGAACACCGGAGTAACGGGGCCCGCTTGTTGAGCCTTGAACAAGACCGGATAGAGAGTTGTTCTGCCATGATGGAAGCTGATGTTTTCCACCAATGGCAGCTTGATTTCCAGATCCAGCGAGGCTCGAGTAATTGGTGAAGTCCATCACAATTCCTCCGCTTTTGCTATGGTTATCTACAAAGAGGGAAAATATAAAAAAAAAAAAAAAAGAAAAAAAAAAAAACTTGGTCTCAAGTTCAGCAGAAAGTAGTGTAAAAAGCAAGATTAGTTCTTGATAATAGAGAGATTTGAGACAAAGGATGTCTGAAGTCTGACCAAACATGGAAGGACAAGGACTTCCATAGCGAGGGGAGAACAAAGTGCCAGGTGGCGGCTTCCTCCGACGCTCGTTATGGCCAGCAAGGCGTCTGCGGCAGCTTCTTTTGTCTTGGTCAAATTCGGGCAATTGATGAAATCTGGAATAAGCTATTTATTACAAGAATAAGTGGAGGCCACGCAACGGAGGATAAATTTATGTCTCCGCAAAAATTCAAGAAAGAGTTCACTAGTGAAGGTACATCAGAATTTGGTACTTGTTTAGCGACTTACAGTCGTATTTGGTATTTAGGGATCACTGTCACTTAGTTTTAGCCATCATACAAAAGTAGATGATTCTCACAAACTTCATCAGACGACTAATCGTTAGGAAATATGTCACACTAGTTCTAAGTATATAATATATCTTAAAATTGACGCATTCACCAATTATTAAATCTGTTTCTCAAGTTCCTTGTTTCTAGGTCGACTACCACTCTATGACTTTACTCGAGACAATTTATACCTGCATAGTGCTGCTATCTATCATTTTTCGTACAATATATTGAAATACTTTCTACGGTTTGATCTTTGCCAATAAATGGATGGCCAATAGATAATTGCTAATGTGATTTGTTGCTTGTGGATACTATATTTGATTTTTTACGTCCGCTCGTCAAATCCAATATTTGTTTCTTACATGTACTATGCCTACCAAATACTACGTAGTACAGCATTTCTTTACTTGGACACACTACATGAGTTTCTCAGACAAAGCCCCTTCAAAATACGGAGTATTACTCCTTCGTACATCTACGCAGCTTCAAATGTTAGAATCTTTTCAATAATTTAGCAAGCACTACTGAGAAATAGGTGACGGCATTTAGGGGAGTTCATATGAGAAAAACACTACATGATTCGCAGGTTAACAGAAACATGTAGTCTGAATTGACTTTTGGTCAAGACGAACCGGAAAAAAATCGTGGATGTGTGACCGGTGAACCGGAAATAAACTCTCTTCGTTAGATTAACAATCAAGAATACTTTTCTTGTTCCTGAAATAGCCCAAGACAGACACTTTCTAGTTTCTACCACTTGACTCAGTTTGCACAAACAAATTAGGGGTAGAAATGTCCAAATTCTTGATTCAAGAACCATAGGACAATAGATTTATACCTACCTTGTACACTACCTTAAGACAAGAAAGAACTAACAGTAAAACAGTCATTCAGCAAGCAATTAACCCATTTTTTTTAATTACTGAAATTAAAAAAAAAAAAAAAAAAAGGTGGGGGGTGGGGGTGTGGAAACTGACCTGCTACACTGCTGGCAAAACCTCTGCTCAAGACCGGCAACAATGACCTTAGGAGACTTAGAATGGAAGCCACAAACTTTGTGCCTAGAATAGTAAGCCTTAGCATCACTCAGATCTAACTTACACCCCTCCACCTGGCACCTTGGTGTTGTCTGACCACCCTGCGCCGCCGCACTCCTCACTTTCTTCGCCGGAGACTTCGGACCCCCGCCGTGCTGCTTCCCAGAACCCACACCCTCAAAGTAGATTTTCTTGCCGAATTTCAAGCCGTCGTCCGCCGCCCCACCAACAGCCGCAGCAGCTGAGGAAGAACCCTTTTCCATTCTTGATATCTACAAGCACCCATTCATTTTTTTCTGCTGCTGTTTTCTAAATCAGATAGAACCCCACATGCATTATTCTATAGTGCGCTAAAGATAGAGTGAGATATATATATATATATATATATTAAATAAATGTAAGTAAATCAATAAAGATGGGTTCTTTTATTTTCTTTTGAAAAAAAGGGACTAAAAGGAACAGAAAACAGACATTACTTTATGGTTTATAACGCTTTCTTCTTAGTTTTAGAGCTTCTTAACAAGTTGATTTTTGCAGTAAATCCATTACACTGTGTGTGTGTGTGTGTGTGTGTGTGGTTTAGTAGAGGAGTTGATAGTGGTGGTTAGTATAAAGTAACAAAAAATACCTGACAAATGGGCCACAATGCCAGCTTGGGGTTTGTGTATTTCGAAGAGACTATTGTCAAAATAATGGAGCTCTTTTTTAGAGAGAGAAATAAAGAGATTTAAGAGAGAGAGAGAGAGAGTGAGTGTGTCAGCTACTTTATGACACTACATTTTTTTAGGTCCACTTTTAACTCAACTGTCGCTTTTTTAGTAAAATATATGACTGAAGTATCTAATTATTGTGTTTCCTTTTATTTTAATTTTTTTTTTTATATATATTTTTATATTACTTTAGATTTCAAATATGATTTCCATCATTTTATAATTCAAAATTTTCAAAACCCGAAATATAAAATTTGTAGTATTTAGAGTTAGTTTTCTAATTCAACTTGAACACTAAAATTGGATGTCGGATGAGAAATATATACATTAATAAATAAACATTGCCCATGACTTTGATATATAATTTTGTCACACGACATCCAATCTAACTGATTTAACTTGGATTAAAAAAGCTTAAATGACTACATTTTCGTGTTTCGATTTTTTTTTTTAAAATCAAAATAATATTACTAAAAAAAGATATTTAACATTTCACCCATTAAAATCACGACATATAAATATAGTTCTTTTTATTTGCTACAAAAATTATGGATAGCGGCAAGCAAATATTGCAAATTGCAATTCACAATATGGGCTACATTGCAAATTGCAATTAGCTATAGGGACTTGCAGTAAAAAAAAATGTCCTTATATATAGTAATATAATATTATCGTGAGAAATTTTAACGAATTTTGTAACATGAAAAAGGTGATATATAGTTGTAGAAATATAGTTGCAACTTTTATAATGTGTTTTATTGGTACAATGTATTTTTCTTTGGAAAGGAAATTAAATCATTTCTTCTAAACATGGCAAATATTCAAAGCCAATTTAAACATAAAAGTTGTACTTACAAACCAATCATTGAATCAGTCTATCCTAATATGGCCAATTTTCTCTAGGACAACTTATTATCATTAAATAAATATGATTTTATTTTACCCATTAGAATATTTAATTTTGAGGATTGGTTTTACTAATTATATTTTTTTAATGAACCAACAACCAACCATATATGTGCACCGTAAACCTATATTTTCGTATAATATCTTGCAAATCATACGAGAATCGTAAACCACACTAGGCTAACCATGTGTGAGAAACTAAACCATATATATTTGATTAATATCTTAGAAATTTACATTTAAAGTATTGATAGCATTATTTTTTTTAAGAAATAAACAATGAAAAATAGAGTTCATGCATCGTTAATTAGTATAGACTATATAGAATATCTCAGATGCAAAAGTGAGTAAGCATGACACAAGAAATCTTTAATTGCAATTTAAATATTGGAACTTTTGAATTAATTTGGTTTAAATAGTAAATAAATAAATATAAATAAAGAATGGGAATCTTTCTTTTTAAAGAAATATGACCACTTACCTTAACGATCACTATTTATGTATTATCAGGTTGGCAAGTTGCTTATTAAGAAAATAAATATTAGTTTAAAAATGAAATAAATATATTATATATATCTTTCTCGTATGGGAATGTGCAGTGCAGTATTTTTAATTAATACTACGTTACATGAAATAAATAGTAATTTTTAATTAACACTCATTGATTTGCATAGGAAAAAATGCATTACTTTAGGTTAATTTTTTTTTATTATGTTTTAGTAATCTAACTACTTACTTATACATCATTTAAATTTCTCACAACATATTTGCATCCATACTTGATGTATTTTAAAATAACATTGTTATTGTAATTGATTTAATAAGCCATTTGCAAAATAAATGTTACGTTTGAATATGACCAAAAAACAAAATATATATATTGTCAATTCATCAATAAAGAATACAAGAATTTCGCATAATTTTTTTTTTTAAATACAAATTTCAGTATACATGTTGTATGAAGTTGCCAAGTTTTTGATGCTTCTGCTGCAAAAGCCGATCATTGCCCGAGATGGCCAGTGATCGGGCGTAAAACCAGATTGCTGCATTTGCACGTACAATTTTAAGGCTTCGCCTACCGTTCTGTGAGTATCCAGCAATTAACGAAGTCCACGTCACCACATTTCTTTCAGTCATATTGTCGAACACTTTCCAAGCATCATTTGTCGACCCACATTTTCCGTACATATCGACAATACGTTTCTCGAGAATCATATCTTTTCTGTAACATCGTATAGCCGAAGGGCGTCTTTGATTGTTTATTCTCGAAAATAGGATTCCAGTTAGAGATTTTCTATATCTGCTCAACGCCATTTATGAGAACTGAGAAGTGATTCCCTCCTGGGCAATTCGTCGAACACGTAGCATGCAAATAATAAAGCTCGACTTTTCTTTCATATGGATTCTTGGCAGACACATGAGTAAAGTTTGAATATAACGGTGCTGCGCGGGAGTTTTGAGTGAAATGTAGTATTACGTATATATGCCCCTGGGGCTACTTTGGTCATTTTACATAATAAATAGAAGGTTTCTATTATTAATTTGGTTATCAATTATTTCTCTTCTATGTTATAAATTAATTTATATTCAAGCCATTTTATTCTAAAAGAAGAAGAAAAAAAAATTATTCGCAAGTACAAAACTAATTTCAATTCCATAAAAAAGAATCCAAGAAATCGAAACGTAAATTAAAAAAGCTAATTTTTAACCTTATTCGTAATTAAAAAAAAAAAATCATAACGAGGTTACATGACCTATACCAAACTCTTCGGCTAACTCATCCCACACCAAAAGAAGAGTCATCACAACAAGTACAAGTGCCGAAACGAAAACTGCTTTACGCGCCAAATTCAAACCTTTGTTACATCGAAAAAAAAACGCAACAAATACTTTCATTGAGTTAGTAGAAACTGAATATGCATTTGCATAATTAATTCAACAAAATTTCATTGAGTTAAACATGTTCTGCAGATTCTAACTAAGATACAGATAATATGTACATAAGAGAGAAGTTCAGAAGGCTCGCAACACAAGTAATAAAAAAAAAAAAAAAAAAAAACCGATTTTATACCTGATCGTAAAATACCAAAATATTCTACTAAGAAATCAAGCTAATTAAAATCAAAAGCTACCCTTGCTATATTGCAAACGATTGATGGCGATTTTCACAAGTGGATGAGCCCAAATACATCATTATAAACTAATATTCATATTTATTTCCTGTCAATTTTCCCGCCGATTCCAAATGTATATGGATAAAATCACTAACAAAATTAAAACCAAAAGAAGATTAGGGCAACGGAGAAATTACGGTCATGGTTTCGCCTGGTGAGAAAGAACAACGTCGCTGCTGATGTCGACAAATGACCGTGGGGCCCCACGGATATTGGAGAAAGCCGGAAAAAAACTAAATGGAAAAGAAAAACAGTTGACGCACAACAAGGGAAAGTACGGAAACGACGTCGTTTAATAGAAGGGATTTTTGAGAAAAAAGGGAAAATAAATACGCATACAAATATCATCGAATCATACACATTAGATTAAGTATTTAATATCTTGTTAATATAGGCGCATCCGCACCCGATTATAACCCAATCCCGCATGCTTTCGTAACTAAACTATATATATATATGATAGGATTATTTGCCAAAACCCCCTGGTTACACATGTGCAGTTACCATGTGTCCAAAAAGAATTTTATATTTTAAGATAAATTTAAAATATTTTTAACTAATAAAAATTAGGGTAAATTACAAACACCCCCTAAGGTATGGTCAAATTACAAAAAACCCCTCTTGTTTGGATAATTACATCTACCCCCTCAACTATGATTTTTTCTTAGACATCCACCTTTATGGTGCCAAATTCAACATAGTCATCTAGATTCCGTGAAATGTGCTCTAGTTTGTACTCTTTTTGTGTAAAAAATACAGTTTCCGATGCACCACAAACTGATATATACAAGCTAAAAATCACATATTATGGTTATCTTGCTTCATAATGTAGAGTTTGAACGGGATAAAACGGGTACAAAAGTGATAATATTCCATATAATCTCGAAGATTCCACTAAATTTGATGAGTTGAGGGGGTGGTTGTAATTATCCAAACAAGAGGGGTGTTTTTGTAATTTGGCCATACCTCAGGGGGGTGTTTGTAATTTACCCTAATTCTATGTACAGAGTGGTTTTTATGTTGACATAGTTGTTATACAGATTGGTTTTCAAGCTTATATACTTATTATACATAGTGATTTTCATGTTATATAGTTGTTATAGAGAGTAGTTTTCGTGTTTATATAGTTGTTTATACATAGTGGTTTTCATGTTTATATAGAGTGGTTTTTATTTAAAAAAATTGGAAAGAAAATAAAAAAATACCATTTAAAAAAAAATCGAACTTAAGAAAAAAGAAAAACCATGAAAAAGCGAAATTAAAAATAAAACCATTTTTTAAAATTAAAATAAAAAACATGAAAAATATAAATATGAAAAAAAAAAAAACCGAAAAAAATTAAAAAAAAATACAAAATTTTCTTTTAAATCGAAATAAAAGAAAACCATGAAACAAAATAAAAAAGAAAAGGGAAAAAAACTTTATTGGCGTGATGTGGGGAATAATTTTTTTTAGAAGATTTGGGTGTAGATTATGGGGTATAATTTTTTTTAATTAAATAATTATATGAATTAATAATTAGTGGGGGCATATATGATTTTTCAGGTCCATTGGATTTATCTCAAATATCATTTATAAATAAAGAATTTATCAAGAATTAAAATCCCAATGAAGGGTGTTTGGCATATAGCCCCTATATATATATATATATATATATATATATATATATATATATATATATATATATATATATATATATATATATATCAGCAAAACGACTTCCATCTTCTTCCGTTTTTCACAATTCAAATCTAACTGTTTCATTCTCTCTCTAAAAAAGAAAAACCCGTCCATTTCTCTATCTCTACGTTTATTTCGTTAGGTTGGTCCGTGAAGATGAATTTGGATTCCGATCAATCGAATTTTGGTTGGAATTATTTTTTATTGATTTAATTTGTACTTTTTCCATGATACCAAGCTTTCCCCAGTATTTACACTTTTTTTATTTCATTTTTAATTATTTCAGGCCGTTGTTTGATGAGTAGAATGGATGCCGTTGTAAAGAAAATGGCAGATGCCGCTGCGAAGAGAATGGATGCTCGAAAGTTCATGATGGCTGCAGCTGGGAAGAAAATGGAAGATTGGAAGAGATCATTGGATATTTGCAAGTTTGATGAAACGAGTTGGAATTTAACTTTTTTATTTAATTTAATTCGTATATCTTCCATTATAGGAAGATTTCCCTATTATTTATCCTTTTAAAATTTCATTTTTATTTCTTCAGGCAGCTCGATAAGTAATATGGATCTATTAATTGGGAAGGAAAAACATGCTTGAGACTTATTCATTGATATAATAAAGATATGGATCATTATATATCTGCCGCAAATTAGTCCTGAAGCTTTGGCGGCAACTGAGAGTATCGCGGTAGTTGCTGCTACATTCTTTCTATGCCTGCTCAAAGAATTAAATGAGGGAGAGTGCATCAATTGGACCAGGAGAACAGAAGTCGGTGGTGATAACGGTGGTGGAATGGACAATGTCCAACTTCTAGCGGTGCCGGAGCCAGTGACGGTGCCAACGCCTGGGCCAATCCAGTTGACGCTATTTTCTTTTCAATTGGGATACGAACTGTGTTTTGGTCCATTTGCTTTCTCCTTCCCAGCTGGGGCCATACCCATTGGTATTCACTATATGAGACTTGTAGTAAAATCTAAAAACATAATAGTGTCCTTATATATAATAATAAAATTTTATTGTGAGAAATTATAACGAATTTTTTATTTAACATGAAACAGGTTATATATATATATATATATATATATATATATATATATATATATATATATATAAAGATCAAAAATATGTATAAGATAAATAAAATTTATAATAATATTGAATATTATAAATAATATAATTATCAAAGACGATGGTACACGGTTTATTTTGGGCACCACATTTTGCATATCACAATTATTCTTCTTCATAATCATAAATGCATTTGATTACATAAACATAAATGCATTTGATTACTTACAGATAAGGTTCACGCTAAGTATTCAAAAGCGTTTGAGGAAATAGTTGTACAATTTCATGTTCACGATGTTTTTAAACCATGACGACTAAGGTTCACGTTAATGGTCTAAATACATTTGAGGAAATAATTGTACCATTTGATATTCATCATGTATTTTATTTTTTATACACATTTTGCATAACACGTTATTCTTTTTCCATAATTATAAATGTATTTCATTTATTACAATGAAAAAGTTATATATATAAAAAAAAAGATCAAAAATATATATAAGACAAATAAAATTTATAATAATATTGAATATTATAAATAATATAATTATCAAAGACGATGGTAATTGGTACACGGTTTATTTTGGGCACCACATTTTGCATATCACAATTATTCTTCTTCATAATTGTTAGAATCCGAGAGGATTCTAATTTCGGTTTTTCAGCACGTTTGTGAAAAACGTGTATAAAAACTAGGGAAGTTTCCTTAGTTCTTTAAACTCTTATTTTGTCATTAATTTATTTAATTGCCTAAGTGTTTTGTTAACAAGGAATTTTCTTGACAAAGACTTTCCTTGTTACACAATTCCTTTTTTCCTTACGTGAGATTAAAACTAACCTAATGGGCTCTAATCGTGTGTAGGGCTCTACTATTCAACTAAGTAAATATAAAAAGAAGAGCATCAACGTGTGTGAAGGCTGTCCCTTTTATTTTTGAGAGAAAAATTATTTTCTACTCTTACGTTGCTGCTCCAGACCTTTCGATCTAAATTCGAAAAGAAAAATACAGAAAAAGGATTTGCTTCTTTCACCGAAAAGAAGATCGGTTCTTCGGGAGGACAACTCAGAAGATCTCGGGAGGAGGTCGATCCGCCGACTGAGGGACTCAGCGTTGAAGGAATTTCAACCGTGCGGAACAAGGACGTGCTGCAAAGTGAAGATTGATAATTCAGCGTAGTATACAAGAACGGCGTCGACAAAGAGGGAGTCTTTGCATTTCGATTAAGTCCTATTATTGTATTCGTAAAACTAAAGATTAGTAAATTTCATTTGCAGGTCCCCGTGGATGTAGGGTACAATTGTATCCGAACCACTTTAAAATTTGTGTCTTTTTATTACTGTTTCATTAACTGTTGCAACTCTTCGTAAAACAGTAAAACGGTATTTAAAACTGAATCTGGAATTCATCGGACACAAATATATAATTAATTTGCACGAAATAATTCTAACAATAATCATAAATGCCTTTGATCACATAAACATAAATGCATTTGATTACTTTCAACTAAGGTTCACGCTAAGTATTCAAAAGCGTTTGAGGAAATAGTTGCACCATTTGATGTTCACGATGTTCTTAAACCATGACGACTGAAGTAAGAAATACAGGCCATTGGATGAGTTTTTCTGCGTATATATAGCAGTGGTGTGGTGGTATTAATTAATTACGTTTATTCTATTTCCCCGTATTTACAGTATTAATTTGTTAATTCTATTTCATTTTTGGTTCATCAGGAAAATTGATGAGATTGGGGATAAACCCAAGTTTGTCAAGGATACTGTCGAGCTCGTTAAGGATGCTGCGACCAAAACATTGCTTGATACGTTGACACATACGATGATATGACTCTTTATATTGAAAGAGCATGTGTTTAACTTTGCCGCCAGGATTCCTACCGACTGGTAAAAGTGTGGCCGTCATTTTAAGCACTTTCTTCCCACACATACTGAAAGTTATGAACGACGAACAGATCAAATTGTTGACCAGACCTCAGCTCCCGCCGCCGCCCTACCGTCGCCGCCGCTATCTCTCGGATACGGACTCCTGTTTGGTCCTCTATCCCTATCTTTCTCTATTCCTCTTGGGCCAGTACCTTTGGCACTTGCAGGTTTAGGTCTTTCGCTTTCACAGGTGTATAATCTCGTGAAGCCAACGCTGCCACCGACACCGACGGCAAATGCTCAAGGAAGTTTGCTTGCTCTATCTGCTAGGATGGCATTGGGTTGTGGTCTACGTATTGGTTATGTAAGATTGCCGCCTATAATGGAGAAAAAAGTACTAGTGCTCTTAATTTATTTATTTTTAATTTATTTTTTTGAAGAATTTATTAATTAGTATAATATGTTAACTTGTTATTTTATTGTAAAAGAAGCTAGAAGATGTGGACATGATGACAAGGACTATCTGATTTAGTTGAAGACATGCTGACAAGGACAATCGGATTTAGCTGAGAACACGTGGTCTTTTCTTTTTTCGAGATTAAAGTTTTGGGCTAAATACACTTTGCACCCCTGAAGTATAGCTCATGTAATACTTACCCCTTAAAGTATCATTTGTAACACTTACCCCCTCAACATCAATTATTTTATATTTTAAAATTTTAAAATAATAAACATAACAATCTAATAATTAACGGTTCATAGAAAATTGAAAAGTAACTAAAATTAATTGTTGAAAAAAAAATTAAAAAGTAATATGTATTGAGTAATAATGAATGAAAATATATTTAAAAAAATTAATGAACTAAAATAAATTTAAATACTTAATATTTATATTAGTTATGTATTGATTTCTTAAAGTTAATCGATAGAGTATTTTTGATTAGTTGGTCCAACAACAATTAGATGTAATTTATTGAATAAGTATCCAACGCAAGATAATATTTTTAAATTTTTAAATATTGTATTTTTCAACAGATATTTTTAGTTGTATAATTTAATTATTCTTTTAGTTATTCCTTTCAATAAAACAATTTTTTAAGGTATTAACATTTAAAATACAAATTAAATTGTATTAACATTTCAACAGAGGGTATACTTTAGGGGTGCAAACTGTATTTAACCCTAAAGTTTTAAACGTGGATTTTTTAATTGGAAATTGGTATGCATGTTAACCTCTTTTTGTATTCTTCTCTTGCTTCGATGCCCTCTATTGTTTTCCATGTTTCTTTTATTTTTGTTTTTTTTTTTGTTTCTTCAAATCAAAATTGCATTTTACTTATAACGAATAGAATAAAAAAACTATATAGGCATAAATAATTAAATAAATACATAACATTGCTTCAAATGCATTCTAAAAAGTTCAATTTTATTTATTAAACATAAATAGAGTTAATTACAAATAACACAATCTCTATTATTTCTAATTGTCAAATACCCCTATCAATAGAAGAGAACTTTCTCTCCGAGTTACAATAGAAAATAGGGCAAATGGCAAATAGGCCAATGACAAGGGCATTTAATTAAAAGAGGAACATTCAACTTTTTTGTATTTCAAATAAATCCAGTTAATTCAAACTTATTTGTAAATAAGGATAACCCTTTTATATATACCAAAATTACCCTCAATTCATTGAAACCCAATTCAACTCCAATTTCATGATTTACGTCCCAATTTAGCCCAATTTCATCAATTAATCAATTTTAACCATAATTTCCAATTTTGACCCGCCACCACCAGAGACCGCCGGTCTCCGGCGTTGACTTTTTTTTTTTTTTTTTTCCAGCAACAGTAGCATCAATCTCTGTTGATGGGTCAAATTTATCTCGGAGGCATGAAAAGTCTTTGAAAATTAGATCGGGACAATTTGTTATATTGTATTTTCTGTTTTGGTTTCACTGTGATGTGTATTTGTTATTGATTTGAACCAATTGTTCTTTATCATTCAAGTATATTACAAATTGATAATTATGTTTAAATTGTATTCTTAATATTTTTTTTCGATAATTTAACTTTTATCTGTTTTTGTCATATACCTGCTGTTAATCAATTCAATCACCCCTGTTGTAAGAAAGGTAATTTTTTATTCAATTCTAGTTATCTATTAGCATGGTTTACTGCATAACAATTGTGTGTTTTTGGTAATGCACAGTGATTAACGTTGCTGATTAACATCTGTAGCATTTTGTTTTCAGTATATGGTCAACTGAAAGTCTTTAATATTACTGTCTTGGTTACTAAAATACCGTCTCCAATAGTTATTTAACTGCCGGACAGTAATTTAACTGTTATTTGACTTTTCTTTTTCTTCAAAAATATTTTAATTAATATTACTGTCTTGCCTGCTAAATTATTGTCTCCAACAGTTATTTAACTGTCGGAGACAGTAATTTAACTGTTATTTGACTTTTTTTTTCTTCAAAAATATTTTAATTAATATTACTGTCTTGGTTGCTAATTACTGTCTTCAGCAGTTGGATAACTGCTGGAGACAGTAATTTAATGTTAATTGACTTTTTCTTAATATTTAAATTAATATTATTGTACTCGTTGCTAAATTACTGTCTCCAGCAGTTATTTAACTGTCGGAGACAGTAATTTAACTGTTAATTGAATTTTTTTATCTTAAATTTATTTTTCATTAATATTATTGTCTTGGCTGCTAAATTACGTCTCCGGCAGTTATTTAACTGTCGGAGACAGTAATGTAACTGTTAATTGATTTTTTTTTTTGAATTTTTTTTCTTAAAAAAGGTTATTTTAATTAATATTACTGGTCTTGACAACTAAATTACCGTCTCCAACAGTAATTTAACCGTCTCAGACAGTAATATTAATAATATTACTGTTCGGGAAGATAATATTCATAATATTACTGTCACAAACAGTAATATTACTGTGTGAGACAGTAATTTAGTAGTCAAGACAGTAATTTTAATTAAAATATTTTTTTCTAAGAAAAAAAAATCGAAAAAAGAAAAAAAAAAGATTCAAAAAAATAAAAAGTCAACGTCGGAATCTGACCGGAAAAAAAAATCAGAAAAAAAAAATATTTTTTCAAAAATTATTATTTTGGGGGTTAATGTGATATTTGTTTAAATCCGGGGTCACTGTGTAATACTAAGGAAGTTATAGAGCATAATGGATGGAATTTATAAGAATTATATTATGGATGGTATTTTAAGATAAAGACATGTGGATGAATTTATTTGAAGGACTATTTTTTTTGTTAACCAATATTTATTTAAGTCTCATTTGATGGATTTATTTGGCATTCGCCCTAGAAAATAAGAATGTTACATAATTTTTTGAATATAAATTTCATTAGGGCCCTAAAAGCCCTAAGGCCCGCCTGAGAGGCACCAATCATTGAATCATTATGTATACGAGAAAGAGCAAATGCAGAACAAATGCATACTATTGTTAATAAAACAAAATCATACTAGAGAAAGAGCGAATGCAGAATAAATATTTTGTCAATAAAACAAAAATTATATTCGAGCAAAGATCAAATGCAAAATAAGCAATAACATGTTTTGCAGGTTGAATACCCAACGAGTTGTACGAAAATTTCTATTTGTAGTGTGCAACAATCATCAACAAGGAAACAATCTCGGGATTACGCAGAGCAACAAAGCTTATGAATGTCCTTTGTCCGCAGGATTTATATGAAGATGTAAACCAATGAGAAACTGCAACACCGAAAACACAATATTATAACTTCTTAAATGGTATTTTTTAACATATTTAAGAACATAGATGGTTATAAAATTGTCGTTGAAGTAAAATGATCTACTTTTAGATTTAATTATGTTTAAAATTTGTCTTTCATTTACAAATAAATGGAAGTGTTTGTAATTTATGAACTTTAGTAGGATTTTCTATGATGTCAATTTTAAAATTAGATCTTAAAAAAGAAAAGTTTAAAATAGATTAAATGTAAATTCTTATTTAAAAAAATCAACAGACAATTTACGTTTACCCGATAATTCCATTGATAATTCACGACCCTTTGAATTGGAATTACCAGTTGAATATAACTTCATTTTATTGAATTTATGAATAAAGATATTTAAAAATAGTTTCAATCCAAAAGGAGAAAGAGAAATTAGACATAAGAAATAATGGAAGAAAACATATAATTTATTCAAATAAATACAATTTTGAACACAGTTTTTTTCATGCTTATTTATGCAGACAATCTAGAGAGCATGCTTCTTCTTCTTTATGTCTTAATATAGGACTTGTGTACTAATAAATTGGAACAAAACAGAGTACAGTTATAACGAAATAATAACTCGAAATGTGTGTTATCAAATCCCAAAAATAACTAATGGCGAAATAAATCCCACGAACGAACAAACATCCATTTCTTCGTTGTGTACCTGATTTTCTGTATAGTTCGTCTAATCCAAGATTATGCTGGTTGAACTCAAACCGAATAAAAAAGTAATTAATTATATATTCTCGTCCGAATTAATTTCTTTCTTCAGTCTCTCCCAAAACTCAGGCCCTTCGGTATGAGAATTTACGTAACGTGTCACAAATTTATCGTCCGAGCTCGACAAAAGAGTGCTTAAAGCCAACTTCGGATGCACCGCTCCTTCTTCTTTAAGCCACTTATACATCAAAAGCCGAAGCTTCAACCTAGGAATTGTGTACGAGATAATCTTCGGATGAACTCTCAAATCGGACAAACTGTACCCCAAATCCTTCACAAAAAACCCGACTTTCTTCTCGATGACATCACTCGACTGGTTGAGAATCTGCGGAGATGCTTTCAGCATCTCCACAACTTCCTCGCGGCTAAAACCGATGTTCACTAAGCAATCGAATCTTTCTTGAAGTTCAACTCCTTTGCCTCGACAGATTTTGAGAGCCTTCTCGAAATCATTCGTTTTCTCCTCAAACCCTAAGCTCGAAAGGAACTCCGTTTTCATCATTCGTACTTTGAGAACCCTCTTTTGCTCTTGTAACGGGTCGACTCTTTTCCCGAGTGCCCATTTCTTTAACAAGCGTGGATCTTCCTTCACCATTTGGCATAGCCTGTTTTTTCCGCAATTCAACGCACTCATTAAACTCTTCACACTTTTGAGCTCGCACGAGCCCAATAAAGACGAGTGCGAACCGACAATCTTACCGATTTCTTCGACGGGCATGTTGATTTCCACAAGAAAATCGTAACAATTGCACAAATTTTCGGTGAATTTCAAAACTGATATCGGCGGGAATTGAAGAAATACTGTCTGCACATCACTAATTTTCGAGCCGAATTTCAATAATAACCCGAATAAGCAAAATGTGACACGACCAGATGACTCGAGCAATAGAGGAGGGTGTTGTGCGAAAAGTTCGCCTAATTGTTCATCACTCAAGCCCAAATCACTTAGCAAGAAAACGAGCTCAAGCATACATTTCCAATCGTAAGAATCCTCGATCGAAATATGCTCCTCGAGCCAATCATACGTTATACCTATCTTCTTGAATTTTTCAAGAACAATAACAAATTCCTTATCAACATCTCCCCATAAAAGACGAGGGCTCGAAGCAATCACCTTAGCAACAAGAGATTGTTTCAACCCCAAATCTTGAAAAGATTGAAGCTTCGACTTCAAAACACCGTAATCGTAGCCAAAAACGGCTCTAGCTTCTTTGTAAATCTTCCCTATTCTATTTCTTGCAACGCCGTAGTTACACAAGACATAGTAATTCTCCAACAACAAGTGATCATCGTTTAAAAACATCAAATTACGGGGCAGAAAAGACGAGTACTCACTCGGGCTCAAACCTATGCTCTCGAAAAACGGCTCGAACTCGTTCACGGGATTGTACCTTAAGAATCGAGAAACTGATTTCCCAACTTCGGCACCACCACCACCACCGCCGCCGCCGCCGCGTATATCCACTCTCCTCAACAGCCTGTCGAAAAAATCGGGGGTGTTTTTGCTCATATTTTCAGCATCCATAATCTGAAAACTCCTAGTGAAATGGAAGTACTCCAACAGAGCTGCTTGTGCTTCTCGTTTCACCACACGTGATTTCTTAGCAAGTTCGCCGAGATTTCCGCCATTTTTCAAACTCTCTGTTCCACAAAACCTAAGATGCTGTAAGAGATGGTGGGACCCACTAACATAAAGATTGGATTTTGATGATGTGGAGTTGCTTTCTGGGCATAATAATGGAACCCATTTGAGAGAACTGAGTGTTCTAAGTTTCTGTAATCTGCTCATCGACAACTTTTTTTTTTCTTTTTTGATAAAATTTGGGGATAAATAAAAAAATCGAAAATTAAAAGCTTAATAATTCATTTCACCTTGATGAGAGAGAAAATTTCTAGAAGGGGAAGATTGAAGACGAGCTGAAAAGGGGCATTTCTGATTTTTCCGTTCATCGCGCTGAGGGTTTTATAAAACCCTCGGGAAGAAATTTCAACGGGAATATGTTTTCGATCCATTTCCGTATCAGAAAATATGTATTTTAGTGTTTTTTACCCTTTAGGTAAGGTAAATTACGAAAGTACCCTCATGTTTGGGTAATTACCGACTTCCACCAACTATTAATTTTTTCTAGCACGTCGACCCTTATGGTGTCAAATTCAATAGAATCTTCTAGATTCCGTGAAATGTTTTCTAGTTTATAATTGTTTTGCCAAAAATACATTTTTGGATGTACTACAATCTGATGATCATCTTGCTTCAAAAAGTGGAGCTCGAATGGGATAAAACGAGTACAAATGGGGAATATTCCACATAATCTAGAAGATTCCACCGACTATAGTTGATGGGTGGTTATAAATTATAATTACTTAAATAGAAAGGGGTTTTCCGCAATTACACAATACTTAAATTCAAAGTTGCGTGCAATTCTATTTTCAAGCCGAAAATTAAGCCCGTATAGAATTTGGGCCTGGCCGATGATTAAAAGTTGGGCCGATCTAAATTAAGGTTGATTCCGGTTTGCCCTGTTTTTTTTTTCTTTTTTCCTTTTTACATTTTCAGTCACAGACATATATGGTTTCACCCCTCAAGTTTGCACCTATATCACATGTGGTCCCCTATGTTCACAAAAAATATATTTGGTCCCCCATATTTCGATAATTTAACGCTTTTGGTCATTTCCGGCAATTTACCGTTAGTATGTCAGTTAAGTTATTGATGGGCACACGCATGATTCCATTAGTTTTAACGTAAAATTGACGGAAAGGACTAAAAATATTGAATTTTTGAAACATGAGGAGCCAAATGTGTTTTTTGTGAACATATGGGACCAAATATGAAATCGATACAAACTCGAGGGACGAAAACTGTACTTTTTCCCGACATATATGCATGTCTTAAAAAAATTTGAGTACTAACAGAAGCTAAAGTATAGTTTGGGACTAAAACCAATCAATTAATTATTCTTCAATCCTGATACTTAAATAGTATCCCTTTAAGAATCCACACTCTAAAAGAAACTCGGAATCCTGTTCGACACCGACCGATTAACCACACAGAAAACGTAACCGCAAAAATAGAAACCCCGAGTTTACGAGTTGTGTGCTCGAGTCGAATGACAAAAACCTTTCTATTGTCAAATATACAATATGCCCACAAGAATATTATGTATGATTCACTAGGACGACGGAACAAATTTGCTTCGAAAGAAAGCTATCGATCTCTCATTACATCATTCCTCGATTACCGGACAGCTTTTTTCGACCTTACCCGAATGCATGCATGACTGCTAATGGTGTTTTTTTGTTTTCGGAGGAAAATCGAGAAATTCTAGCTTATCTTGTACGGGAAGAGAATTTCATCGTCACTACCATCGAAAACAAGAACCTCCGTATCTTCTTCGAGTGTGGTGCTGGATAGGTTATTATTATAAGGACCCGGTTTCTTGTCCGTATTTCTTGCTTCGGTCGTCGGATTTCGTTTTGTCTTTTGTTGCTTGTCGAACATCATTTTAAGCTGTTTCCCCTGTTCTTCAATCCTCAATTGCAAGTTCCTTTGTATCTGCATCGTTGTCGTTTTTGTTTATTTATCGCCGAACACGAAGTTCAAAAAAAATTAGTACTAGTAAAATTAGAACTACCTCTAATTGCTCGTGGAGACGCCGTTGAACGTCTAGTTGCAGCTGAAGTGCCTCCTTAAGTTGCGTACCCCTGCAAAAAAAAACGACCGTATATATTTTTTAAATGAAATTATTGAAAAAAAGAAAGTGCTCGTTTTTTAACGTAAGATGTTATTTTAAGAAATTTTGTTACGTTTTAATGTCGATCTGTGCTGCATTGTTCGAACTAGTCTTCTTCTCGGATTTTCCCGGTGCGTCAGATTCCGGTACGTATTTTGCATTTCGATATTTCTACAAATTAAAATCAAATTACAAAATTAAAGAACTGATTCTTATTATTATTTTTTTTTTTCAGACAAAAAAAAATTAATAAAATTATTATTTATTGCACACCTGCAAATGGCTTTTAACATGAAAGATAGTAAGTCCCTCAGTTTCCATCAACTTGAGTATTGCCTTTGGAGTTGCCTCTGTTTTTTTTATTTATTAATTCATAAAATTATTCGAACATTTCTGAATATAAATACATTAAATTAAATAAAAAATAAAAAATAAAAATTTATCATGACTTACTTTCTGGCCCACCGAGTCGATTCACGCACTCAACGAATCGATCGTGAAGATCTTGCGTCCATCTAATCCTCGTCTTACTCGAAGAAACTGATGCATGGGATTGGAAGCTATTATTCGTTGTAGTAGTAGTAGTAGTCGAAAAAGATCCATATATATTTTGTGGCACCTATTAAAATACACATATATAAGTAATTAAAAAAAGATTATATTAATGAACAAACCAAAGTTCGAAATTATTAAAAAAAAAAAATTATAAAGGGTACTTACTTCAAGATCAAGATTTGCATCGAAAGGCAGAGAAGGGCTAATCGTATTGGAATCGTCGATATCAGATAGGAGTTTGTTTTCAATGTGGATTAACTGCTCGCTCTCTGCAAGATTTCGATATCTTTGATTGTTTTTGGACAAGAAATCCGGTTCATGAGTAATTCTTGTCTGAGAATTATTACCGAAGAAGATATTCGATCCGGATTGGAAATTGGAATTCGATAAGCCCATAAGAAGCTCGGTTGCGTAAAAAGCAGAAGAAGCTGGTGTCGATCCAATTCTGCTTATGATTGTGCTCGATGAATTCGGATGCCATGATTGGTTTTCGAGCTGAGTATTATTAATGTTATTATTATTATAATTTCCGGAGAAATTATTATTATCGGGAAATTCGGAGGGGAAATCACCCGGAAATCCATAGCTCTGCTGTTGTTGTATTCCCTTCATTTTCAAAATCCTTGCTTTTTTTTTTAATCGAAAATCTCGAGCATTTCGGGGAAGATCGATGATCGGAAAGATGAACAGTAGGAAATGGTTATGTATTTATTTGATGAAATTAATGAAATAAATATAAAGTGGTGAATATATGTGGACAATTCAATGGGAAAGAATTTAATTTATTCCTTAACTGGATAGGAATGAACAATAATCTCTTGACAAAACCAAAGCCAAACTAAGTACAAAAAAGCATATTTATTATTTATATATATATATCATAACAGCAAACAACTGCTGTATTAAGCACTTCTTCAGAACCATTAATTTATTTATTTGTAAAAAAAAATTAATAATAATATCCTGCCTGCACTAAACTATGTGATTCTCATTTTATTTTTTATTTTTTAATACTTAGAAGATAATTAAAGAATATTGTTTATTGGCATCTTTATAACTAATTTTATGAGTATATGGAGGGTATATATTCAACATTAAGAGGGACTTTGCATTATATTCTTGTTTTATTGAAAAAAAAAGATGCAAAAGCTTAAAAATTAAAGTTTCGATCTTTGCAAGTTGCACTATTAGTCGAGCGCAAAACTCGAGTATCTGAATTAAAAGTTAGGAGAAATATAGTTAATGAATCCGAAAACTGATCATCGTAACATCCGACGATGCAAGCTGACAAGAAAACCAAGAAACACTTATTAATTAGAAAAGAAATTAAATTAGATCTGCAGATGACATAAGTTGAACAAGAAAAATGACATACTAAAAGGAACCATTCAAGATTTTGCTGTCAAACTATATACTAAATATAAATAATTAATAAAATCGTGTCGTTCGATCTGAATACGCAACGCCTTGATGCCGTCGTCTTAATAATATTATATATATAAATCAATAAAAAAATAAATAGAAAAATATGTATATGTTGTACTTTCCCTGTAGGCAAAATGGAGTTGACATCCTAATTAATGCATGAAAATTCAAGCTTGTGCAAATATATATTTATACATAAGGTTATGAATTTATGATCTAAATTTGATATAACTAATTAATTAAATGTATTTAATAATTAAATAAATGCAGAGAGAAGACACATAATGGGACGTGATGGACATGTATATATATATATATATATATATATATATATATATATATATATATGATAGTTTATTCAAATTAAAAATGAAAGCAATACAACACTGATTCTTCCACACGTTGAAAATAAAATTAAATAATAAACTAATCATAATTAATTAATTAATTAATTAATAGGTTTGCCACGAATATATTATTATGAACTTTTCCTGTCTTTTTTTCTCATATATGAAAATGGTGATTCATGAATAAGAAAAGACATTTTGCCTGTTATTAATTAGGTCACATTTACAAATTTATATATGTTATTTGGCCCTTAGAATTGTCAAAGGACAACATAACCCAAAAAGGAAAAGTACTAATTATATTGCATATATCCCAAAATAGACAATTAATTTACTAATTAGCCAGACGAATTAATATTGGTGGCATTAACATAGATTAGATAATTAATCACAAGGACTTCTAATTAGTTGTGTCTCAAAAGAATAATTATCATCTAACGAAATATTAAACTATCGAACTAATAATTGAATATACGTTTACCGAACCGGGACACGACAAAATTATTAATAATTTATCGAGTATTAATTTATAAAAGTTCTACTGTATGACAAAATATTTTCACATAGGATTGATGGGTGGTAGCGCATCAAAAGTATGACCAAAAAATTAACGGTCAAAGTCAACTTGATGCGTGTGGAAGCGCGTGCGCATGAGAGACTTATGTCTGCAGCTTTGAGTGGCCCGTGCCGGCGCATGTGTGTTCCGGTGAGCTACTGATTTCCGACATCAAATAGATCGACTAACAACGATTTTATGCATGACTACATATGAAATATATTCACCAATATTTATTAGTTAATAAATAAATAAAAAATAATTACTAATAATTATATATACTATTCCTTTATCCGCATTTACGAGTGACACTACACTTAGTTGGAAATTAGAATCAGATCGGAATTGAGTCATTTACACTTGTTGAAAAAAAAAATCTCAAAAGTGAAAATTGAATTCAAATTTTGTTCCGAATTTATTTTTGGAAATTGAAATGAAAATGTTTCGAAATATAAATATAAAATCCGGAATTGTTTTGTTTTAATTCACTTAAATATAATATAAAATACATAATAATAATAGGAGCATATGGATCAATGTCTTTCTCGCCCACCAATTTCAAGATTCAAATTTCAAAAGCTTCATTTCTTTAATTTTTATTTGATTTTATGAGAACAAAATTCACCAAGAGGGGTCAAGAATTAGATGCTTTTATTTATTTTTTAAAATTCGATGGTACAATATATATTACAAAATTGCTTTTAATTCCATAGGCATTTGACTTAACAGTGCAATTTGTGTGTGTTTAGATTCGTCTAGATTTTGGACAAGAAGAATAATTTATGCAATTAAAATTCGACCCGTAATCCACATAGATAATGCATACCACGTTACCACGTTGACGAGTGATTCATCAACTAAAAACGAACCTCAAATTGTGCCCACTTTTTGTTTTCCTCCCGAATTACGGTCACCCTTCTGAAATAAGGTTAAATTACGAACAGACCCTTATAGTTTGGGTAATTAAAACCACCCTCTAAAGTATAAGGGTGAAAGTTAAGACACTACATAGTTGAAAGGTGGGTGACTGTAATTATCCAAACATGAGGGAATATTTGTAATTTGGTATTACTTTAGGGGGTTGGCAGTAAAAATTCACATGATTATAGCATGGAATAAATCTTGAAAAATAGTACGATATATTCTTTAAATGTGTTTTCCATGGCATTTCCATGGTTCATGGAAGAACAATTCCATTAAAAGGTACTTATAATTAGGAAGAATATTACAATTTTCGATTGTTGGTACTAATTTAAAGACAAAATACTATTCTTTATTCGGATCAATTTAAGATGAAAACCAAATGTATTAATTTCGAGGGTGAATTGCGTTTTGCACCCCAAGATTAACAGTGGTTGGCGTTTTGCATCCTATTATTTGAAAATTGGCAAAGTCCACACTTACAAAATATATCTCATGGCAAAATGCACCCTACCTCAATTTCTTGGGATATTTTAGCCAAAACTCAATAATATATTGTGATATTATACACATCCAAAGAATTTGAATTCTTTTAAATGTGTAGTTAAATGGATTAATTAAAATAAGTCTTCACAATTTTTTTTTTAACTAAAATGTAGAAACTATAATATATCATTAAGCATGAAAATCCTTCAAATGTAAATGTATCATGATATATTGATTTTTGGGTTAAAGTCTCGTAAGCAATTGGTGTGGGGTGTATTGTGCCATGAAAAATATAATTTGAGGGTGGACTTTACCAATTTTAAAATATTGGGGTGCAAAGCGCCAATTGGTATTAATTATGGGGTGCAAAATGCAATTCACCCGAATTTCGGCATCCTAATCGTTTTTAAATTCTGATTTATGGTTTCCTTTGATGGGCTTTTTACTTAGAAAAGGCCTACTTTTAATGTTAAGTAGGGCTGGGCAAAAATTACCAAATACCGATTACCACGGTATACCTACCAACAATTACCGAATAAATACCGAACTATTGGTTACCACTACATTTGGTATGGTATCGGTACCGTACCATTATCTTACGGTACGGTAGCGGTATTGTATCTTCAATACCATGGTAATACCGTACCGTACCGTAACTTTGTATTTTAAAAATTAGTTAATATATTTTACCCTTTATATTGTAAATATAAAAAATATAGTCAACAAATATTATAAAATAAAAATAAAAAACAAGAATAAAGATATGATACATCCTATATATATTATATATACATAATTCTATTTTTTTATTATTTTCATATATTTATGCAAACTCAATATTTAATTTGGTTCTCGTTAAAGTTGTTTATTTCACGTACTTCTTTAGTTTTAAAGTCCAACTAATCTCTTATTGGTGGAATATTTTTTGCCATAATTTTCTTCTCCCTTTCTTTCCCCCCTAAATTCTCACCCTTTTGTTTCATTTGCATTATTACAACATAATTTTTTTATTTATCTTACTTAAACCATGAAACTTTTTGCTCATTAATTTCTACAATTTTTCTATACATATCTTAGTAATCATTAGTTAATTGAAGCAACATACGCTATTACGGTCGTATAATGTATATTCATGTAAATTGTTTGATTACCATATTTATTTGCTTAATTTGTTGTATTTATGCATTTAATTAGTATTCATCTTAATTATTGTATCATCCGAGTTCATCAACAAAATGACGTACGGTAGATTACCACGTACCGAAACTAACGGTATACCGAATAACGGTATACCGCAATTGTTGGTACGGTAACGGTATAGAATTTTTCAATACCGAAAGATACGGTAGGTACACGGTATTGAACAAAATGTTCGGTAACCGTACCGAAACCACCCCTAATGTTAAGTGTGTGATTTTTGGGCTTACGTGGTCCACAAATTGCTTCCAAAACACAATAAAATATTAGGGCAACTTACGGTCAGGCCCTTGAGGTGAAGTTAAATTACGAAAAAATCATCCCCTCAACTATGTATTGTTTTATACGTCCATCCTTACAAATTCAAATTTACCTATTGAAGGAGTTCGCATAAGTCGTTTTATGTTGTTTTTGCGCATAATAAAAAAATTTAATAAGTGTACAAGAATTATAGCATAATACATACAAAGTGACCAAAATATAATGTTTCTCATTAAAATATTTTTAAACTAGTTAAGACTTAAGAGTGATAAATGGTAAAATTTATAAATATACTATTTATACATCATTAAAATTCTAGAGTGACAAATACGTTGGATTTTCTCTTTTCGATCTCTAAAACAATAAATATTTGATCTCGAACGAGATATGAGCTGATTAGAGCTCAAATGACTTCGGAAAAAAAAAAGTACTTTGAGCACGAGCTTGGGCTCGTTTTGGACTCGAGAAAGTTGGTCAATATATCGAGTAATTTTCACATTTGATTTACACACATAAATGTATTATGGAGTATAAATTATGTATGAATATTATCCCCAAAATTAAAAAAAGGTAGTGATATAAATGCAATAAATAATTGAAAGGGGGTGTATTCGATGAAGAGGAAGAATCTTGTAGCTGCTTCTTGGAGTAATCTCTGCAAACCTGTGTCAGCTTAGATTGTGTTCTACGTTGTCTTTAGATTAATCACTGTTTTGTTTATTTTTTTAATTAATCCTTCAATTAATAATATTTTAATCGAAGTTTCCAACAAATCTTAGTCATGTTTGCTTATACATCAAACTTGAGCCATGAAATTAAAGACTTAGATTTATTATTAGTATTTGAGCCCTTGTTTTTTAAACACATACATATTATATTTATGTGACAACAAGTGCATTTGTGATGGATAGGTACCGATTATTAGATTTTACACTTGGTCGAATACACCATGTGTTTTAAATCGTAAATCTACATAAATAATTTGTTTATGTTAATTAAATAGCTAATCGTGATTAGAAACAAGCAAGTCATTACAAAAGATTGAAATTAGATTTAGATGACTAATGGTTTAACAACCTAAGACCTAACTAAAGGTGATTCGTTTGACTAAGAAAATAAACCAAAGTAGATAAATACAAAAAAATAAGGTTTTATTTTCACAAGAGTAGAATTGCAGAAAACATGGGGATTAAGAGGTAGGTAAGATCATGGAAGAATTATATTTTAGTATTAATACGCAGAAAGTGTATGTTTAATTAATAATCCAAACTTTTCTAAATAAAAAAAAATAAAAAAAATAATCTATATAATATATAAAAGTTGAATTGCATGCCTAATTGATTGACATTTGTCAATTTCAAATGATGACATGTCCTTAATTTCATCCAATGTGGCAAATTGATTGGTGAAAATAAATCATCAAAAAACATGTCACTATTTTCCAAAATTAAAAAGATATTAATTATTTAATTATATTTTTATATCATACCATTTATAAAATACTTTAAATATATCAACTTTATTGGAAAACTCTAAATAGTTTTATTTTTTAATTTAATTTCAATAGTAATTAATTTAATTTAAATTCAATTTAAAATCTTCACCTATTATAATTGTATGATTGACGGTGTTACGAAAATTGTGTATTTTAATTCATAAACTTGGATTTATATAACAAAATATTGCAGAATAAATCATTTGATATTATACATTATACATGAACATGACCAGAGAATGTGTATCGTAAAAATTTCCCTGATGGTTGCTTCCATCTTACATCGACCCCCTTACGGTGTGATTTTTCACGGAATTTTTTTTTTATTACGTGGAATATTCACCGAAAATGCAGATTCTACCTTGCACACGATATTTGTTTATGGTACTTTTCAAAGACAAAAATTACCGTAAGGGGCACTTTACACGAAATATTTTTTCTTCTTAAAATCTTCACAACTTTTTAGTATTACTATTACCTCCCCTAAAGGTATTTTTTGTATTTAAAAAGTAAGATAAAAGAAATGTCACGTCTGCAAGGGTAGAATCCACATATTACATGGAATAAAAAAAGATTCCGTAAAAAATCACACCATAAGGGGGTCGTGTAAGACATAAACAAACATCTGGGGGATTTTGGTAATTACCGATAAATAGGGGTGCTTTCCGTAATTTAGCCTAAGTTCATGAGGATTTTCATAATTTATCCTATTAACAACGATTATCGTTCTTTTCACGTCTTAATGTTTGCTTATACCCTTACATTATTTCAAATAATTTTAATGTCAGTTTGATAATATAATTAAATATTAATTTCTAATATATTTAATATGTGTTTCTTGATGTATCAGGTACCACACATAAGGAATTTGATATAAAAGTTGCGACATTGAATATAATTGTTTATTATACAAAATAATAGATCATTGCAAAAACATTGATGCAAAATCAAAATTAGGATTGTGATTAGTATTAGCATTAGAATTACGATTATAATTAATATTCTTTGAATTAGTATTGGTATTAATACTATGATTAGGATTCGGATTAATATAGTATTATAATTAATATTAGGATTAGGATTATGATTATGATTAAGATTAGTATTAGAATTATAATTAAGATTATGATTATTGATTAGTACTACAATTAGAGACATGTATTAGTATTATGATTATGATTAGCATTAGGATTAGGATTATGGTTAGAATTATAATTATAATTGTAATTAGAATTAACATTAGCATTAGCATTAGTATTATCAGTAGTAAGATTATTAGGATTATAATTAATGTTAGAAATAGGTTTAGGATTAGAATTATGATTAGGATTATAATCATGGTTAATGTTATATATGAATATGATTGGGAATAGGATAAGGATTTGGATAATATTAGTATTACACTTATAATCAACATAAGCATATCCAGATTAACATTAACATTAAAATTAGTATTAGAATTAGAATATGTACATTAGCATTAACGTTAACAATATTAACATATTAGTATAAGAAATGGTATTAATATCAGTATTAATATTAGTATTAATATTAGTATTAGTAATAATATTAGTAATAGTATTAGTATTAATATTAGTCTTAATATTAGTGTTAATATTAGTTTTAGTATTAGTATTAATATTAGTATTAATATTAATATTAATATTAGTCTAAATATCAATATCGGTATCAATATCAGTATCGGTATAATTATCGATATCGACATTAGTATCGGCATCAGTATCGGTATGGGTATCGGTATCAGTATCAGTATCAATATCAATATCAATATCAATATCAATATCAATATCAATATCAATATCAATATCATATCTGTATCAGTACCAATATCAGTTTCAGTTTCAGTATTTGTATCCGTATTAGTATTAGTATTAGTATCAGTATCAATATCAACATTTGTATCAATATCAGTATCAGTATGAGTATGCGTATCAGTATCAATATCAATATCATTATCAGTATCGATATTAGTACCACTATTAGTATCAATATTAGTACCAATATCAACATCAACATTAATATCAGTATTAGTATGAGTATCAGTATGATTGTTAGTACTTGTATGAGCATGAGTATCAATATTAGTATGAGTATCAGTATTGTACGACGAGTATCAATATGAGTATCAATATTAGTATTAGTATTACTATTAGTATCACTATGAGTATCGGTATTAATATCAGTATCAATATTGATATCAGTATTAGTATTAGTATTAGTATTAATATTAATATTGCTATGAGTATCAGTATTAGTGTAAGTATCAGTATTAATATTAGTATTAATATAATATTACTATGAGTATCAGTATGAGTATAGTATTAGTATCAGTATCATAATTATTATTGTTATTAGTATCAGTATTAGTCTTAGTATTAATTAGTATTAGTATTACTATTAGTATTAATATTAGTATCAATATCACTATTAGTATCACTATAAGTATCAATATTATTATTAGTTTTAGTCTCAATATTAGTCTTATTCTTAGTATTAGTATTAGTATTAGTATCAATATAACTATCATTATCAATGAAAGTATCGGTGTTATTATCAGTATTAGTATCAATATTAGTATTATTCTTAGTATTAGTATTAGTATCAATATGAATATTAGTATTAGTACGTATTAGTATTATTATTAGTATTGGTATGAGTATGAGTATTAGTATTAATATTAGTATTAGTATCAGTATTAGTATTAATATTAGTATTAGTATTAATATTAGTATTAGTATTAGTATTAGTATCAGTATCACTATAATTATCATTGTAAGTATCAATATTATTATTAGTATTAGTATCAATATTAGTTTGATTCTTAGTATTAGTATTAGTATCAATATGAATATTAGTGTTAGTATTAGTTTTATTATTAGTATTAATATTTGTATTGGTAAGAGTATGAGTATTAGTATTAGTATCATTATTATTATTAGTATTAGTATTACTATTAGTATCACAATTAGTATTAATATTTGTGTTAGTATCATTATTAGTATCGGTATTAATATTATATTAATATCAGTATTAGTATTAGTGTTAGTATTGGTATTAGTATTAATATTAGTATTAGTATTAGTATTAGTATTAGTATTAGTATTAGTATTAGTATTAATATTAGTATTAGTATTAGTATTAGTATTAGTACCAGTATTTGTACCAATATTAGTATTAGTATCACTATTAGTATTAACATTAGTATTAGTATTAGTATTAGTATTTAATATTAGTGTTAGTATTAGTATTAGAATTAGTATTAGTATTAATATTAGTATTAGTATTAGTATTAGTATTAGTATTAATGTTATTAGTATTAATATTAAATATAGTAGTTAGTATAGTATGAGTATGAGTATCAGTATTAA
>NW_012193095.1:255875-268194 GCF_000504015.1 Erythranthe guttata
TAGGTAATAATAATAATAATATTAACCCAGTGCGTGGCTCGTTTAAATTGGACTAATGTCCTGAATTAGCTAGTAATTTATCAATTAGTTATTTTTTTAATAGTGGAGAGGATCATTAATTTGTACTTATTTATTTTTTATTGTTAAATTAAACAATCAAATTGAGGTAAAGGGATCTTGATCTTTAGCTGTTTGTCAGATTATTACAACATTTTACACACACTCACACACACTAACACACACTTTTAATACACAGTGGCAATATATATAGTAAATTACTAAAATCCCCTGAACTTAGGCTAAATAATGAAAAACACCCCCTATCTATAATAACCAAAACACCCATCTGATTAACTGTTGATCGAGTTTTTTTAACAGAAAATGCGTACAATCTATTATACCTTATGTTAAATAGGTGAAAAATAAAAGAAAATATCTGAAATTTGTGTAAAGTCTATCCCCTAGAATTAAAAAAAATCCATGAAAAGTCACACCGTAAGGGAATTGGTGTAAGACGAAAACAAACCTCATGGGGTTTTTGGTAATTACAAATAGGTGGGGTGTTTTTCGTTATTTAGTCTAACTTTAGGGGTTTTCGTAATTTACTAATATATATAATATAAAATTGTCACTTGGATTTGCGATATCAGCGAAGAATCGGGCTTGTTTATCTCTTCGAGTTTCTCAACACTCTGGCTTTGATTCCTAAAGCCCAGCCGCAATACTTGGGCCGGGCCCACTCCCCAAATATTTTATTATTACATATATTTTATATCTTTAAATTTATTAATTTCTTCTTAATTAATTTTTAATTAAAAAAATCACCTACTAACTAGTAGCAATTTATAAGCCAAAGATCCTCTATAAAATCTACTCCAACAAAACAAATTGTCACACAAAACACACACACACAAACACACACACACACACATGGCTAATTGCCCTTCATCCAATCACATTTTCTCCATTAAACCTTCTTCTTGTTCTATAAGTTCCATGAAACTCAAAACCCTACTTCAAACCTTCATTTTCTCCCACATGTATCGAATTATCGCACGTGCTCTCGCTAAAGCAAAATCGATTATAATCCAACTCCTCAACAAGCACAACTACTACAAGCAAAAGAAGAAGAACAAGCTCTTCTTCGACTCGTTTAGGATGCACTACAACTGGTGTTCGTCTCGTACTATTCCCGTAGGATTGGAAACCTACTCCGACTCCGGTTGGAATTCCGTCATTCCGATCCCGTTCGAGTTTAGTGGAATGCAAGAATACTCCAACGAGCTCTCAAAGTACTTGCAGTGGCTTGAGGAGAAAGGTGGCGAAGAAGAATATTCGAGTAACGAAATCGATAAGCTCGCCGATTTGTTCATTGCTAATTGTCACGAGAAGTTCTTGTTGGAGAAGCAAGAGTCTTATAGAATTTTTCAAGAAATGATGGCTAGAAGTGTATGAATGAATGTTCACATAAAATTAATTAAAGGGATTTTGATTTACAACTTTAAACTTTATTTGGTAATTTAATTTGTTGTTTCTTTTGATTTTCGTGCCATATATATTTGAATAAGAGAGTAGGATTTTTTTATTTTATTTTTGCCCCTAGTATTTTTTTTATAAATATTTTTGAGTAAGAAACAATGGGCTCTAGCCGAATAATTATTAGATAAGGCCCAAATCAAACTTATTAGTTTAATGAAAGCCCAATTGAATATAATATAGCCCATTTATAAGATCGAACCTAATTAGTTCAGTTAAATGATATATAAGGCCCAAATCAAAAAGTTGTTTTGATAATAAATCTTATAAGTTAGTTTTTAGATTTTTTTTTTAAGTTGGAAATGCTTTATATTTTTTTTTTGAACCATTAATTTGTTTATAACTAATTATTTAAAATTAGAGTTATGCATTATTTGCAGATATACAAGCTAAATGTTTATCTAAAGACCACTTTAAATAAGTGAATCCTTGCTAATACAAAAAAAAGAAAAAAAACTATAATATCGATGCCCCGAACCGATTTCCCGTTATTTTTTAGCTCACCCTCGGTTTCAGTACCGGCCTCGTTATTACCCGTATCCACACTACACAATCGGAATTTTATAGTAAAATTATCAATGCTATAATTATTTATTCAACACTTTGTATTTATATATACATATATATATATACTTCATTAAATAAACGGTGGACAAAATCTATTATTTGGCAACTCATCACAAGTGATGTAGCATAGTATCTTTTCCCTTGCCCAAAAAAGCGAACACGCAACCCCCAAGAATCAATCTCAGCCGTTCATCACCGCCAACAAAATGAAACCTATAGCCCCCCAGGCGCAGTAAGTAAATACATACAGTAAAGTCTCCATGTATATATACACATACATACATGATACATATATATATATATACGGTAACCCCTCTTCATTTCATTTGGCTTTTTTTTTCCTCAAAAAATATTTTCTCATATATTTATTTTTAAAAAACCCTACAAAAATCAAATTTATATATATTTAAAAATATATAATTTATTTTCACCGGATATATATATTTTTTTTTACCTACACGGAGAGATCGATACATACACATTTCTGTACGTATTTTCCCCGGATCTGTCGCTCGTCGGAGCCGGCCGGCGCTTAAACCCGAGCCTATTCGTGTTTTCCCTTTCCGAGAACCCTAGAACCACGCGAAGAGTCCTTTTTTCACTCTATCCTTTCGCTTTCTAGATCTTTCAGCCTGTGTATGCGCGCAGTTCGTTTTTCATTTCCGCAATAGAGGCCGGAATTCGTGTTTCGCCGGTGATTTTTGACGCCTGGAGTTTAGAAGAGCTTTTTTTGTTGGTGAGTTTTTGGCGATTTTTTTAATTTATTTATTGTGGTGGTCTGTATGTATGTGTGAGTATATATGCGGTTTTTGGTTTTCCTGTTTTATTTTGAAATTAGAGATGAAGTTTTTTTTTTACCTCCGTGAAAAAGCGAAACTGTTCATGGGTGTCATGCTTTCAGTTTTGTTTGTTTTGGTATTCTTCCATTTTTGTTAACAATGTGTGCATGCAATGTTGAAGTTGTGTTTTTGGCTTAAGGGCAGTTTGACTTTTATTGGGCTGGAATGGGAAGTTTAGCTGTACTGGTTGGGTAATATTTTGCTTGTACTAGAGAGGAATTTAGATTAGTTATATTAGGTTATATTTTGGTGGCGATGCTATGAAAACAGTGAAGAATTGGGTGAGTTATGTAGGCTTACATGATAAAATTGGAGGGCTTGTCTTGCACCTGGGGTTGTATTATTTTCTTTGACCGAGAAATGCCGGCTAAATAGAATAACCAGTTGTATGGTGATAAAGTGGAGAGACGTTAGTTAAGAAAAGATTAAGGTTAGGTCCCTGCACTTGTGTGAACTTAGCTGTAACTAAATGGAGAGACATTATGCAAGAATGGTTCGGTGATGGCGTACGAGAGAGAGAGATATTGATTTGCAATCATATGTTAAGGAGTAAGATTTAATTCAAATAATAGTTACGTTGCAACTGAGATCCATGTAGTTATAATGTGAACTTACATAGTCGAAACCAACTTCTTTAGTGATAAGTTTCATTATGCTTCTTGAAGGTGGTAGTGCTCTGTTTTGTAGAGAAAAATAGTCAATCTGAAGGTTAAAAAGAATGGTGGCTCGTAGAATGTCATGTGGAGCTTATGGCCACAGATTTGTGATGTAGTGATTGGCTATCTTTATAGTTTTGGACTGGTGAGTGCTAGTTGAGATTGCTAAAGGATAAACTTGCATTTTAGAGTATGAATAATTTATGGAAGAATTTGAAAGTCACAGTGGTTGTTATAGTATGTGAGAAAGCTACATTAGAGCTTTGAGGAGGTAATGGAGTGCCTCTAGAAATTGACAACTCAAAAGAGAAATAAGATTTACTATTGAAAGTGAAAATGACTAGTTTTTACCAGTAACAGTGGAACAAAAGCTTTTAGAGATGTTTTAGTGAATGTTTTGCTTTATCAGTTATGTAATGGTAGAACTTTGTTTTCATTTTTACCATGTTATTTTAGTATTTTTACCCTCTACTTTATGTTATCATATATGAATGCTCCCATCAAAATGAAATGCCTTAGTGGCCTATATTAAAATTCTGGCTATAGAAGAAAACGTTCTGGTGACCTCTATTTGTTCTTCTCTTGCCTGGGGCACCTTGTCTGTGGTCATTTGCGAGAGTCCTTAATACTTCGGTCTCTTTGAATAATGCTCTTTTGATAATGTTTGGACTAGTACTTGTTTGGTTTTGGTGTTGATATTTATAATTTTATTTTCTTGGATAAGGGATGCAATTAGATACACATAGTTGGGGTTAAGCTATATTTTACCTTTTTCTGTGGCATTCAGCTACCAAGTTGCTTTACGATTTGCATTAAAATAGCCATGAATTTTATTTGGTCTTGTAAACAGGTGTGTAGCTCTTGCTTTTGCTTGATCACTATTTTGCAGAGCTATACCCTGTTCATTCATCTACTTAAAAGTGACCTGATGATAGACAATGTTGAAACTCATTTCATATGATAACAGTTTAGGGATTTGTGTGCGTACCATTTCCCATTTTGAATTTCCCAGTTTATGCCTGTTTTTCTTCCTTTTGAATTTCCCGTTTAGACTTATAAGATATAATCATTTCCACCAACTATAATACCCGCTTTTCCTGTTATCTTTCAACATTTCCTATTTTGCAAGCTGTTTCTTTATGTTAAGTTGAAACTGACATGGTTTATATTGACTCTTCGGATGTTTATATGCAATTGGTTTAAACACAAGTGTGCAGCTTCTTATTATTTTTTGTTTTCCTTGTAGCTTTAATAATGAGATAGGCATCTTGGTATAATCATGGCCTCCAAGGGTCCAAGGTCTAAACTTGACCATGAATCACGGGCAAAGCGGCAAAAGGTGATACTGTTTACTTTATTTTTGTTGGTGTTGTCATCTTCTATACCTCTAAAGTATTGGTACCTTTTGAAGTTTCACAGTTTGATACTTTTCGTGATTATATAGCATTAAAAAATTGGAGAGTTGCTTTGCGGAAATTCAATTGTTATGTAACCATGTACCCGTTTACTAGTTACCCGATATATAGGATTGAATAGCTACCCTTAACCCACTTGCACGTATTCTATCATCCAACAGTAAATAACAGCATTTTAAAGTTGTATACTAGTTTAACCGCAAAGGCCTTGCCTGAGTGGTATTTAGGTGGGGTTGGTAGTATTAGGTCAAGAGTTCATTTTCCTTAGGGGTTGGGTTGTAGGCGATTTTTTTAAAACTTGTATACTAGTGTAACTGGAACTTAATGTTAAAAGATACGAGAAATGAATCCTCTTACTTCTTTTTTCTGGATCAAGTAGTTGCTGAATGATAAGAGAAGTTGGAGCATATAGTTACTGAATGTCCTCCTATTATGCATCCGACTATTGGATACGATGGAATCTTCTGCCTTGTAGTTTAACTAGTTATGCTGACATTTTCCCTTTGAATCCTAGGCGCTTGAAGCTCCAAAAGAACCTCCGCGTCCTAAAACACATTGGGATCATGTTTTGGAGGAGATGGTCTGGTTGTCAAAGGTAATTAAGTATATTTTTATCCAACATTATACATCATTCTTATCATAGTCTGAACTTCCTGAATTTTTCTCTGCCAACCATCATATCAATGTAGGATTTTGAGTCAGAGAGGAAATGGAAACTGGTTCAGGCAAAGAAAGTTGCAATAAGAGCCAGCAAGGGCATGCTGGATCAGGCTACAAGGGGGGAGAAAAGAGTAAAGGTACAGTATCTTCTTACTTAAATTGCGAAGGTGCATGTAGTTTCAGAGTTTTTTGTTAAAGGAAGATGTGAGATTTAGTTTATCCTTTTGCATTTATGTATCATATATTTCATTAAATTTTTTGATTAGTTTTTTAATTCTGAGTTACAAAACTGATCAGGAAGAGGAACAGAAGTTGAGGAAAACGGCTCTCAATATTTCCAAGGATGTAAAGAAATTTTGGACCAAAATAGAAAAGCTTGTAAGTCAGTTCTAATAATTTCTGTTTAATAGCTTGACATCTCCACCTGCTGTCCCTAAAGATCCAGTTATCCTGGTTGATACAGGTGTTATACAAACATCAATTAGAGGTTGATGAGAAGAAGAAGAAAGCACTTGATAAACAGCTTGAATTCCTTCTTGGCCAAACTGAAAGGTATAATATTCTTTGGTTATTGTTTGGCTATATGTCTAGTGATGTTATGTTGAAAATTTACATTCCCTCCTTCAGAACTAAGTTGTATTCTCCTTCATCTACGATGCTTCATGTTCTCTTCTCTTAGGTACTCATCTATGCTGGCAGAAAACCTCGTCAGTACACCGACTCTTTGCAAATCATCAAACTTGTGCAGCACGCAAGACCATCGCAACATTCATCAACGAAGTGATCAACTTGATCAAAAAGCATCTGCATCAGATACTGGTAAGTGGTCAATTTTTTCTACCAACTGGTTTATTCTGCTATGTTGGTACCTTTTACTGATTCTTGATTATACCGATAATGCTAGGATCCCCATCTAATCTCCCAGCTGCAGATGAAGACTATGATTTGCAGTCTGGTGATGAATCAGTAAGTTTTTTTACTCTCAGATCTATATTATCTAGTAGTTTTATAGGTGCTTCCAGTGGTGCAATCATGCTGCATTTTTGTGGCTACTATTTTGTGTGTAGTATGTGGATATTTATAATCGTGTTGACTGTTTAGGTTGTATTTTGTAGCATATTTATAATCGTCTGAGCTCATCTGCAATAATCTTTATGCATCATTTTAAATCTACAATCACTTTTTGATACTAACACCTTCTATACTTTAGAATTGTACTTGTACTTACACAGCATCTCCTTCTGTTGGCTTTAGGAAGATGATGAGCGTACTATTGAAGAAGATGAGGCTCTAATCACTAAAGAAGAGAGGGAAGAAGAACTGGCAGCATTACAAAATGAAGTTGATTTACCTATCGAAGAGATACTCAAACGCTATGCTGAACGGGAAGGTATCTCAGTAGTTTGTCAATATTTTGTTCAAAATGTCATATGGTGAACTGTGAAGTTGTCCCAAATCATTGTAGACTGCCAATTTAAAAAGTTGGTACTGAATTCCTTTGGGCTTGAAAGGAAAGCACCCTTTGATCACACTCTTGATTACTTATTTTACCGTTTTTGGAAATTCAATAAACTATTGTGGGTATCATTCATTGCGTGAAAGGCGTACTAGGATCAACCAACTGTCTGAGCAGCATCTTTTCATTGGCCCACGACCTGTTTTTTCTTACACAATCCAAAAACTGCAATGCACATGCATTAGTCAATCTAGGTGTTGTTTCTTTTCTTCTTGGAAACTCCAAGAAGTCTTTGCATCAATAATATAGTTCCGGAAATAAATAAAAAGATAAGAGGGTAACAGTAGTTTGGATCAGGTGAAGTTTAGTTGTGGAATGAATTGATTTCTTCTCTTCTATAATGGTAATTTGTCAAACTATTGCTGATTAATGTGTTTCTTTTTCAGTTATCAAAGAAAAGAGTCCCATCAAGGACGATTATATACCTGAAGGAACCAAGCTTCAAGAGTGTAATGGTAAGTGCTTAACAGTTTTCTTTATATCTAGTTGCTAAAGCTCAGCTCCCTTCTAACTTTTATTCAATCTCATTCAGGAAGAGAAGATACTGGATGTGCCAATGAGGTAGAGAAAGAGGGCCCACCTGCAAAACCTGGTCGTCGTTGTGTAAGTTGTATGTGTTTTATGTCTACTCTCGACAATTGTGAAATAGTGTCTAATACTCAACTTAATATTCCTTGATTGGTTCACGCAGGTTGAGAGTAATGGTGTTTTATCTGTGTCAGAAAACCATTGTGCTGAGGTTGATAAACTGGAAAAGAGAATTTCTTTGAAGAAGCTTCTTGAGTCAGAGAATAAAAATATGTTGCATGAGATCAATGATGAACAAGTAAGAACATGTATTTGAAATATGAATATAAGTTTCAATTTGATGTGCTCATTCAATTAAAGTTTGCATTTAGTATCTTACCTAGATATAGGTAGATGTCTTCTCTTGATACTCTAATTCTGTCAACTTTATCGGTTTGTTTATTTTAAACTCTCAGCTTTACTTAATCCTAAGCTTTTAAAAGTTGTTACTCAAATCTCTTATATTAAGATTATTTTTAAGTTTTCAACTTTTCCTGGCTATTGCATGTTCTATTATATGCGTTTGTCAAATTTAGATTAGATGAATACTTATAAGAAATTGCTTCAATCTTTATAGGAAGATGCTGACTTTGTACTCTCTGCCGGAGAAGAAAAGGAATACGACATGGTAAGCATTTTATTGTTGTTTGATGGTTAGGATATTTTCATGGTGTTGTCAAAGAACTCCCTTTTTTTCTTTTCTTAAAGCATATAGAATCTCTGTACTTTTACATTGCGTTCCTGTAAACATTTTTTGTATTCCATGCTATTCTCTTACCTTCAAATAAACTGGCAAACACGTTTAGTGATTCTGTATACCTCCCCCACCTTTAGCTGCAAGTATCAGTATTTACATTATCTTCTCAGGAGTATTTGGATGGATTCGTTAATCAATATGTTGAATTCAATCTATGATTTGTTTGAATCTCTCTTTTTATTGACACCTGCGTTTGGTAACCAGGATGATGAGACAACTCTTTTAGAGGAGGAAGAATTAGCAAATGCAGAGTCAAATAATTCCTTGGATGAGGTTATATAATGAATTAATAACTTGGTCCTGATCTTTTACGCTCTTTAATTGTTCTGATCAACATGATATTGAATTCATTTTAGATGACAATCATAAACTGTTGCAGATTGCACTTCTGCAGAAGGAAAGTGAAGTTCCAATAGAGGAGCTGCTTGCAAGGTATCAAAAGGTAGGTTGACCAGTGCTTTAACTTGTTTCCATACAGTTTACATTAGATACTGATTCTCTTGCCTACTAATCAGGGTTGTGACAGTGATCAAGATGTTGAAGATGACTCTGAATCCTCGTCTGCTTCTGAAACTCAGGATGTTGTGGATTCAGCAGAACAGGGGAACTCTGAACATAAGCAGCCTGATGATGAATCTAATGGATTCCACCTGGACATATGCCTCCACCCGGAAGAAGATGAAGCTGAGTGTGTACGATCACCTGGAAAAGATTTGCAAAGTGAAGATATTATTGCTGATGCAGCAGCTGCAGCCAGATTGGCACAACCGACTGGTAATACATTCTCAACAACCAAAGTACGAACAAAGTTTCCCTTTCTTCTAAAGTATCCTCTGCGTGAGTATCAACACATTGGCTTGGATTGGCTTGTGACCATGTATGAGAACAGACTTAACGGAATCCTTGCTGATGAGATGGGGTTGGGGAAGACAATTATGACAATTGCTCTTCTTGCACATCTCGCTTGTGAAAGAGGGATATGGGGTCCACATCTTATCGTTGTCCCAACTAGTGTCATGCTCAATTGGGAAACTGAGTTTCTTAAATGGTGTCCTGCCTTCAAAATACTGACTTACTTTGGGAGTGCAAAAGAGCGGAAAATAAAGAGGCAAGGATGGTTGAAACCTAATTCATTTCATGTTTGCATAACAACCTATAGACTTGTTATCCAGGATTCTAAAGTTTTCAAGCGGAAGAAGTGGAAGTACTTGATTCTGGATGAAGCTCATCTGATAAAGAATTGGAAGTCTCAAAGGTGGCAAACACTGCTTAATTTTAACTCCAAAAGGCGTATTCTCCTAACTGGTACACCACTGCAGAATGATCTAATGGAACTTTGGTCCCTGATGCATTTTTTGATGCCACATATTTTTCAGTCTCACCAAGAATTTAAGGACTGGTTCAGTAATCCTATATCTGGGATGGTAGAGGGACAGGAGAAAGTGAACAAAGAAGTAGTTGATCGGCTGCATAATGTTCTCCGTCCTTTCTTACTCCGCCGACTTAAAAGAGATGTCGAGAAGCAGCTTCCATTGAAGCATGAACATGTTATCTACTGTAGGCTCTCAAGGAGGCAGCGCAATTTATATGAGGACTTCATTGCTAGCTCTGAGACTCAAGCTACTCTAGCTAGTTCTAATTTTTTTGGAATGATTAGTGTCATTATGCAACTTCGCAAAGTCTGCAATCATCCTGATTTATTTGAAGGCCGGCCAATTGTTAGTTCACTTGATATGAGTGGTATGAACATGCAATTGAGTTCTTCTGTTTGCTCAATGCTTGCAGCTGGGCCATTTTCATCTGTTGACCTTAGTGGCTTGGGCTTAGTGTTCACCCATCTGGATTTCTCCATGACATCTTGGGAGAGTGAAGAAACTCAAGCTATTGCTACATCTTCAAGTTTAATTGAACAGCGAGTAAACCTGGTTAATTTGGAGGCAAATTGTTTTGGACTCAAACATAAGAAAAAGATGCATTCGACAAGTATCTTCGAAGAGATCCAAAAGGCACTAATGGATGAGAGATTGAAAGAAGCGAAGGAGCGGGCATCAGCTTTTGCATGGTGGAATTCCTTAAGGTGCAAGAGAAAACCCATGTACGCGACTGGCCTTCGTGAGCTCGTCAGTATCAAACATCCGGTCGATGATATTTTTGGTTACAAAAATAATCCTTCGTCTTATCAGTACTCATCCAAGCTTGCTGAGATTGTGCTGTCACCGGTTGAAAGATTCAGAAAGATGGTTGATCAGGTAGAAAGTTTCATGTTTGCGATACCCGCAGCACGTGCACCTCCCCCAGTTTGCTGGTGCAGTAAAGGTGGATCATCTGTGTTTATTCACCAGACATCTACAGACAGATGGTCTCAAGTTTTCTCCCCTTTTCTTACTCCATTTCGCCCTGCTATTGTTCGAAGGCAAGTTTACTTTCCAGATAGGAGACTTATTCAGTTTGACTGTGGTAAGCTGCAGGAGCTTGCCATTTTGCTCAGGCGGCTGAAGTCAGAGGGTCACAGAGCTCTAATATTCACCCAAATGACAAAGATGCTTGATATTTTGGAGGCATTTATTAATTTGTACGGTTACACTTACATGCGCCTGGATGGTTCCACTCAGCCCGAAGAGAGGCAAACGCTAATGCAGCGGTTTAATACCAATCCAAAAATATTTCTTTTTATTTTGTCAACACGCAGTGGAGGTGTTGGTGTCAATCTAGTTGGGGCAGATACTGTAATCTTCTATGATAGTGACTGGAATCCAGCCATGGATCAACAGGCACAAGATAGGTGTCACAGGATAGGTCAGACACGTGAAGTGAACATATATCGGTTGATCAGTGATAGCACAATTGAAGAGAATATTTTGAAGAAGGCTAACCAGAAGCGAGCTCTTGATGATTTGGTTATACAGGGTGGCAGCTACAACACCGAATTCTTTAAGAAACTGGATCCAATGGAATTATTTTCAGGCCAGAGAAGAGTTTCTCAAAAAGATGCACAAACAGAGAAAGCATCCAACAACAGTGGTGATGTCACTTTGTCTAGTGTGGATCTGGATGCAGCTTTAAAGAATGCTGAAGATGAGGCAGACTACATGGCATTGAAGAAAGTTGAAGAGGAAGAGGCTGTGGATAATCAAGAGTTCACTGAAGAAGCAGTTGGAAAGTTGGAGGATGATGAGCTTGCCAATGAAGAGGAAATGAAGCCTGATGGTTCTGCTGAACACACTGTATTGAACGCAAAGTCAGATCAAGGCAATGTGGTGAGTGGAAGTCATACAGTTGAGGAAAGATCCCTTGCTGTTCATAGTCAAGAGGATGATGTTGATATGGCTGACGTCAAACAGATGGCTGCAGCTGCAGCTGCAGCAGGACAAGCAATCTTGTCTTTCGAGAATCAACTACGTCCAATAGATCGATATGCAATACGTTTTCTCGAGTTATGGGACCCAATTATAGACAAGGCTGCAGTTGAATCCCAAGCTCAGATTGAGGAAACTGAATGGGAACTGGAGCGGATCGAGCAGTTAAAGGATGATATGGAAGCAGAGATCGATGATGATGAAGAACCTTTGGTGTATGAAAGTATGTACTTTCTTGATAAACACTTCTCTGTTTTTTTGTGTTTTCTTTTGCAAAATTTGGCTGATTGCACTGATACTATCGAACATCTTCCTTCCATTCCACAAAGTGTCATTTACATAAGAAATCAGTCAATATTTTATTTCCTTTGGGTATTACACATTTAAAAAAAGTTGTTTTGTGCGCCTTTTGATTAGGCCCTTCCTATTCCGCTATAAAACCTCTCGTGT
>NW_012193095.1:268294-333166 GCF_000504015.1 Erythranthe guttata
CCCCGCCGCGCTCGGAAAAGTGACAGTTATCTGTCTCTAATCTTTGAGAACTTGCAGAAAACACGGGCCTAAATTAGCTAGTAAACTTTGATGTACTTGTTGTTTGATTTATTTACAGGTTGGGGCCTTAGCCTAACCCACACTCCTTTATGTATTTTCGCTTTAAAAAATTAAATTAAATCCCTTTGTGTAATTCAATTACAAGGTTGAGTGAGTTATTATAATGGAAATTTAGAAAACATGGTCTGTAGCTGGTAGGAGAGATTTGACAGCAACTGAGTTGCAGTTCATTGGATAATGACAACATTTTAAATTAGTTGGTGGTCTAAATCATAAATATCGATTTCAATGCATATAGTGAATTACTGTAATAATGCAACTGTAAGATAAATGAACGCCCATGTAGTTTTGGAAATTATCATTTTGGCGATCCTTATGTATTTAGAATGCTATCAATGTTACTACTGCTAAATATGGGATGTAAGATTGTTGATTTCTTGTGAATAATTCCAACTTTCTTGGATCTTCTATTTATCAACTGAAATAGCATCCTAATTTACCCAGATGGAAATTATTTTTTTACAAAGACAGTATTGGGTGATGCAGCATTATTAATGAATTATCAAGATGGAAATTGTAAATCTCCTCTTTACAGAAAATATTGGTTATGGTCTCTCCTTTCGGTAGTCGTCTCGTGCTGCTTTGACACCTACAATTATTTGTTTGTTAAAGCAGGAATGAAGTTTTGGTGGCTCCTAAACCCAAGTCGAAGAAGAAAACCAAAAAGGCCAAGTTCAAATCTTTGAAGAAAGAAGCTCTAGTTCCTAGATCCATGTCTGTGAAAGAAGAGTCATCAGTAGAACTAATGTCCATAGATGATGATTTAATCTATGATGAGGTGATCACATCCCCAGACGCTTTATCTCCATGTTCAACTCAAGACAAGAAACGTAAACCTGCTTCGGATGATGACGAGCCGAAGATAAAAAAGAAGTCAAAGAAAACTAAGGCTGCTGAAGTAGGACAAGTGATTCTGTACCCCAAACCTGCAAGCAAGCCTCAAAATGAACTCAAAGAAATTTGTGATAACGGTGTTGTGGATCTTGAATCTAAGCAGATAAGTAGGAGCAAGAGTCGAGTAAAACTTTCTATTCCCATCGTGCCTCTGAAACAAGTTTTCATAATAAAACCAGAGAAATTAAAAAAGAAAGGGAGCATCTGGTCCAAGGATTTTTCCCCTTCTCCCGATCCTTGGTCACCAAGGGAAGATGCTGTACTGTGTGCTGTTGTTCAGGAGTATGGCCCAAATTGGAACTTGGCAAGTGAAATCTTGTATGGAATGATTGCTGGGGGATCTTACAGGGGCAGATTTCGTCATCCTATCCATTGCACTGAGAGGTTTAGGGAGCTAATCCAAAGATATGTTTTATCTGTTAGTGATGCTTCAAATAATGACAAATCTGTTGGTGTTAGTTCTGGGAAAGCTCTGCTTAGAGTAACTGAGGTATGTTTTGCTTCAAGTAATTTTTTGGCTAGCTATTGAATCCAAAACAAATTAATTATCTACTGTAGAGCCGTTGACTTAGTTCTAACTGATTTGGATTACTTAACGTTATTGCTTTAACAATGGTATTAAGTATGTGTCAAGGTTAAGGCAATGTTTGGAAGCGTTTTGGATCTTATTTTGATTTCATTTTGAGGAAATATGTTTTGGGAGAATAATTTGAGAATGAAAATAATGTTTGTTTGTATTTTGGAAGGAGACAAAATACACTGTAGCAGTCAAATCATGTTTAAAGGTGTTAGAAAAAAGTATTTTTGAAGAAAAAAATTGAAAGATGAAGTGATGTTTATTTGTTTTTTAGTGAAGACATTTTTTACTGTAGCAGTCAAATCATTTTACTGTAGCAGTCACATCATGTCTGAAGGAGGGAGAAACTTTTGAAATTGTTTTGAGAAAATGATTTGAAAAGTGTAATAAATCCCATTTTGTTTTGGGGAAACAATGAAAACAAAACAAAAATGCATCGAAACATAGCCTAAGAGTTTTGAGTCTTAAACAGTCTACTATTCTCGAGTAAATTGATATTCTCTTGGTCAGTTTTGCTTGGTTGTAAATTCTTTCTTCCACGATGATTGTTGTCGTTATATCATTTATGGATAGGGTTTTAATATCATTACTTCTGGCTTTATGCAAATAGCTTAACAAAGACTCTTAACTTCTGGTTCTCCTTGAAGCTATCTCTGTTTTAGTGTCCGAAAAAATTTGGCTTTTTTCTATTAACATATAATAGATTTACGTAACTTCTGAGTCGCAATGATGAGCCTATAATTATGTCTGGCTCAACATATCTAAGCAGTTGAATCTTTTATTCTTGTTCCATCTGATTTTATTCCCGTGTTCTATTAATTGTACCTTGACTTTATAGTAAATGCTTGGTTCCACATTTCATATCTTTCAATTGGCTTATGACTTGTTTCATGCATTAGGATAACATCCGGGTGTTGCTTAGTATTGCTTCTGAAATACCTGATCACGAACCACTTCTCCAAAAGCATTTCTTGGCTGTGCTTTCTGCTTCTTGGAGCTCCAGTCATAAGAAGAGCAACGCACTATCTTTTCAAAATGGATTTTATAAGCTTACTTCAGAAACGAACCATCAGTGCTCGAAAACACCACAGCGCCTCGAATTTACTAATTTGCATCAGTGTGGGAAATTAGTAGCATCCGCCCTGAGCAGTGACTCAACACGCCAAACCGATATCGGATCATCTATCTTCAACCAGAGGGAGGAATTTTTGGTGCCACAAGAACGGTTGGATTTAACCCTTGAAATTCAAGGACAAATAAACGACGATCCACCCCTTCCCCCTGTCATTAATCTTTCAATTCCTGGCCTAGACCCTTCCCCATCTTTGAAGATGTATGCTGGAGAGACGCGCCATATAAAATCTTCACACACAGAGAACCAATTCAGGTATGACCTTACATATTTAGATTTTCAATTTTTTTCTTTCAAGAAAACACCCAGCAAGGGTGGAGGTTTATGCTAGGTACCCCTACCTGTCCATAAATCGAAAATCATTAAGTACATCGTAGTTTCATGCAAATTGCTAAATAGCCCAAAATATTCAGATTCTCAAAATTGTGCAGTGTACATTGGTCATTGTTGAATTCAAATACATCAACTCTCTCATTTCTCATGCATTTTTCTTACAAAATTTGCAGTATTTGTGTTTATGCTGCCCAATAAACATCCTTACATGTGATGCTTTTTTCTTACAAAATCTGCAGACATGTTGAGGGTTATCTTGGTGGGGAATCACAGAGTTTTACGATGGGTGGAACTTCACAATTACAGCATCTGGGGAAGCACAAGCTCCCATTTGCTGAGTCAGGAAAGCCTTCGAAATCGAAACAGAGAAAAACAAGTAAAGATCAAAATAGTACCGATCAGCATTCTGTAACCGCTAATGAGGTATTTAGAGATATGCCAGCTGTTCAAGCGGACCCCGGTACGAGGTTTGATGAGTTCTTGACCTGCTTTTCTGATGCTGAATTTGTTGGTAATTTCCTCCTTGATGTTGATGGTGAAGTTGCTTCGGTGGGCAATTTAGAAACGGCCCCGTTTGACTTGGGAACAGATTTGACATCTGAACTAGATGATTTTTCTATGTTACCTGAATTTACGGATATTGGATAAAAAAAAAAAAATAGCAAACGAAAAGGCACTTCATAGTTTGATCAGGTCAGAAAGGACCATGGCCATGTTTTTTGAATGGCTAAAATCTCAGGAATGAGAGAATCTCCCGGTCGATGATTGTATATTCATTACTCGAGGCTTGGGAATGATTGCTGTGCTGTCGGGGGATTAATCAAAGAGAGAGTAGCCTTTTTAGATGTTGGAAAAAAATTGCCGTTACGAAAAAGGTGAAGTCTAATATAATACCTGAGGGGGGTATAACAAAAGTATCAAATCTAGGGTTTAGAAGTTCGAGAAGGGATGATATAATGTCATGTGTAGAGAAGGATGCAACATAGTGTTTTCGTAAGTGGTCAGTTTCGTAAGTGGTCTTTAGTTTTTGCTGCTTTACTAATTTTTACGGCGATGGTAAAAATGTGCACGCAATTTTGGAAGAATATTTTTGAAGTTCTATTCATTAATCAATGCCATGCTGGCGAATTATCTGCCTGGAAATGCATCTAACAAAGTTTGGTAACCATTTACAGTTCGATTTTTGAATATTGCACCACCAAACATGAATTTATGATTTTTGTAGATTGTCCGATTATAGAACAAAATATGAACGAACATGTCTCTCTTTATAAATCTTTCATTACTTTTTAGTTTTTACAAATCTTTCAATCCTAAAAACAAAATACAAGTTAATATTATGAAGAAAATATACGGGACGAAGAATACAGACTTTGGAATTCTTGAGAAATTGTTGGGAAATCAGCTAGATAATCTAATCTTCACATAAGAAATAAAAATGGCAATCATACCTAAACCTAGTTTGCAGACTCAATGAACAAGATAGAAAATAAACACAACGCGAAGGATGTTCAGATTCGATGTGAATCCTACATCCTCGGGAGCAGAGACAGAATTAAGGAAGAAATAGATAGGAACTAATTACAAATACAACTGATAAGAGAGACAAAAGTTAAGTGTATAACTGGAAAATATGTAGTTAATGCACCATTGAAATTGTAAAACGGGTATTTTGGAAGTGTATAACTGGAAAATATGTACCATTGAAATTCTTTTTTTTTTTTTTTTTGAGAAACACCATTGAAATTCTAAAAGATAGATAATTTAAAATCGTAGAGAGTATTATATAAAGGGTATTTTGGACATTTATGGTAAGATTATTATAAAAGAAAATATATTGCGGTGCTGTGAGATGAGATAAAAGGGGGGTCCGTATAAAAGGAAAAAAACAATTTTGGGAAGCGCGTTCCGAAATATTTCAAACGAGGGGGAAAAATCGGAAAGGAAAACCCTTTTCCCACTTTTCGTTCCTCTAAACCCTTATTTTTTCTGATTTTTCACCATTACCCTATTCAAATTCCCCTCCAAAACTTGTCATCGATTTAGGGTTTTAATTATTTTTTCACCGATTCCTTATACTTTTTTTTCTCAATCAATTTTGAAGCCCTAATTTTATGTTTAGTGGAAGGTTGAGCGATGGCGCAAACGGTAAAGAAGGATATGATTGGTCGGGTTACTCGAAGCAGTTCGCAGAACATCAATGAATCACAAGATACGACAAATCACGGCAGAGCTGAAGATGGTGTTGTTGCACGCAGGATTCTTCGCTCCAAATACCTCAAATTTAAGAACCGGATTAAAGGTAATTTAAACCTCCCCTTAATTTAATTTTTTTGAAATTTTTAGACTGTAGTTACAATTTGGTCAGATGGTGATGCCAGATTTGGTTGGGTTTGTGTTCATACGAGGAGATTTCTGCTTTGCAGGAGTTGAATTCGCTTAATTTTTTTAGATTTACTAAACTACTAGCTTTTTTAGATTTTATTGACTAACTATCGAAATAGTTTCTTACAGGAAGGTTGTGTATTAGTCATTGATATGTTCAGTGCAAATTGAAGTTGTCAATTCAATGCAAAGTTTATCTGTATGGGTAAAAAAGGTTATAATCAATTATATTTTCTTATGCAGATGAAAGAGATGATATATCAAAGGTTGATTCAGATAAGTTCAAATCAATTCTTGAAGAAGTTGATGGCTTGCATCGGCAAGGTATCGGTTGGCAAATAGCTATTTTATTGCCTGTTTCCTTTTCTATTCTTCTTTCCGTAAGTAGCTTATTGCTGTTATAGATATGAAGGTACTATGCAGTTTTCCATGTAAAGGGGTTTGCAATGTATTTATTAAGTCGTACTTGGCATGATTGTTAAATTTGCTGCCATTTAAAGTAGAAGAATAGTTAGTACTGGCCAAAATTTGCGAATTCTTCTCAACTATCGTCAAGTTGGTGATTCGGTAACCGAATGATATAAATAATACTGGTTTGCGGTTATCAACTATTATATGCTGTTCATCTTTTAGTGTTGTAAAACGATTGTTGGTTGCTTTACTAGACTAACATTGTCCCATTGCCTTTTCTTAATCTACTTTTAGTTCTGACTTTTGTATATTTTTGTTCAGTACAAAAACCCAGGGAACAAGTAGCAGATGCTGAAGCCTTGTTCGACATTACAAACACATTGGTTACCTCTGTTAAGGCATTTAACAGTGAGGGCGTCACACCTGCAGATTTTGTTAGCTGTCTTCTTAAGGATTTTGGTCAAGAAGGTGGACAAAGCAGCAGCCAAGACGAGGTTAGGAGTTTGATACGCTGGAAAGACATCGGTGAACTGGTCTCTCATGTTTTCAGAAGCACTCCTAGTTGTTGCACAATGTAATAAACTGTTTTACTCCTTCCGCACTTTATTGTTTTATTTTTTTTTTATTCGATTAACATGATCCAAAATTTATTGAATCTTCATTATATCTGACAGGATTGGGCCTATGAACACTGAACTGAAGCAGCGTAAGACGGCTGTTCATAGAAAGCGTGCAAAACCAACCGAAAATGCCCGTCCTGAAGAGGTAAAATCTTTCTCCGTATTTTTTGTAAACTTGTAGTAAAATCATATTTGAACTTTAGGGGAATTGATGTACGTGTTTTTTATACTGTTCGTAACTGTAAATCGCTTGAGCATACTCCAACTTCTTAGTGCATTTTTTATTCCTGCATAGATATTGTTTGGTAGTGTTGTGTGGAAAGTTTCATGTCCTAAAAGACGAGGCTGTGTGATGATATTCAAAACTGACCTGTTATTTTATTCGCAGATAGATGCAACTGGTAATAAGGAAAAGACTGATACGGATAAGAACATGGCCACTATGTTTAATATTCTAAGGAGGGACAAGGACATAAAGGTCAATCTTGAGAATCTGATATTGAATCGGAAGTCCTTTGCACAGACTGTTGAAAATTTATTTGCTCTATCTTTTTTGATAAAAGATGGGCGTGCCGAGATATCAGTGGATGAGGCTGGGCGCCATCTAGTTTGTAAGTATCTTGTTCTCACGCTCATATAACGTATAACAATTTTTGTTTCCTCGTTTTTTCTTTTTCGTACCTTAAATCGCTACTCGTTTCAGCCCCAAGGAATGCGCCTAGAGCCAATGCAATTCTATCTGGAGACGTCACTTACAGCCATTTCGTATTCAGATTCGACTTTCGAGACTGGAAGGTACTTAGTGATAAATAATAAATCAACTTGTTTTGCAATCTATCATTTCGTATTCGTTAGTGGTGAAATTTGTTTGAAGATTTATATGATAGAATTCTTAAGTGATGTAATCATAACTCAATTCCTCGTTTGACTTGCAGTTGATGTTGACTTCTGTTGTGGCTGGAGAGGAACTAATGCCACATAGAAGAGAGGTGAATGAAGAAGAACGTAATGTTCGACGAAACTTGGAATCCGAAGACGACGAAGAAGAAGAAGCTCAAGCAACGATGGCTACGACACCGATAAGGAAATTGTGCAGGAACAGAGGATTGGTAATGCAAGAGCAGTCGGTGGTCGAAGATTCTCCCGAAAGTAACGATACGGCTGCTGGTAGGGCTGCTGCGATTCGGAAAGGTAAGAGAAAACTAATGTGAAGAATCTTTAATTAATTAAATCATTAAATTTTGGATTTTGTTTTGTTCTTCTAGTTTTATATGCACCAGATTAGTTAGGCCAATCTCTCCTTGGTTTCATGTACAGATTTAAGAGTTGTTTCTTGACTAGTTATTATAATAGACATATTTAATACTAATTATATTCAGTGTTCAAAAGTATTTAAATGTTTTAATGATTTTTTAGCAAATAATCGTGGGCTATTTCTTATACACGATTTTTTGTTATTTTCTTGGACTATTATAAAATTAAGGAAATAATTTCCGAATGAGCTATTTGTTGACTACTTATTAATAGACATCTTCTATACTATTTGTTTAATTTATAAAAGTAATTTATAAAAGTATTAGACAAATAGTTTTAAAAATTATAAAATTATTATTTCAAAGTTTTAATTAGTTTTCAGTGTAAAACGTGTGGCAACTACACTTTTTGTGGTATATAGATATATAGTACATTCTTTAACGATTTTTAGCAAAATGTGTGTGCAAATGAGATTTTGTGTGTGCAACTATACGATTTTTTTGAGATTTTGTTAAACGAATTAAAAAATTGGAGAAATAATTTGCAAATGAGCGAATTTTTGACTAGTTATTCTACGTCAAAATTCTAGAAAACATCATTATTGTCATTAATTCTTTTTCCATTACTCTCGGTATATATTCGGTCTTCCAATGATGAAATCCTGATTTCACCATATATATATACATATATATATATATATATATATATATATATATATATATATATATATATATATATTACATATAATTAAGGTTAAATTAACAATCAATCTGCAACGCTATTTCAATTCAAAATTCAGTCTAAAACAACCAACACAATGAACATAAAAAGATACTTCAACCCCATTTCAAACTACAAATGAAAATAGCAGAAAATACAGAAACAAATTAAACGAGGCCAATGGCAATTACTTTTATTCCATAACAACAACAAAAAAAACTACATTAAATAATCTCTATCCAGTATAACCACCGCCGGTTCCGTAGCCAGTATTAGCACCGCCACCCACATGAGTATTGTGTGCGGTGGTCCCTCCAGTCCCGGTGGCCGTGCCGATGGGGTGCGACTTCATCGTCCCTTCCGTCACGTGCCCCGTCGGCTGCCCGGTCCCATGTCCGGGCAGTGCCGACATCTGGTGGGCGCCGGTGGTGGAGTGTGTGTACGATCCGCCGGTTTGGGCAGCCTGTTTGGCGGCGGCGTTGTGCTCACGCGCCTCCTGCTTGTTCATCTCAGCGTTGTGGATCTTCTCTTGCTTTCTCGCCGTCGCAATGTCCTTCTCCGTCGGATTGTGGGCCGTCATCTTCTCCATCTGTACTAATTCAAGTTTTATATATATATACATAATATTATTAAATTAATAAAAAAAACAATAGAGAAAATGTTATTATATTAATTAATGAATGAATTAGGGAACCTTTTCTTGAACGGTGGCTTTGGTCTTTTCCATGCCGGATTTGGCCGAGGCGGCCACGTTGGCGGCGGATTCCTTCAATGATTGCATTTTTTTCAAATCTTTTCTTTCTTCGGTAAATTCAGTGCTGTTTAGTGTGTGTGTTTGTGTGTGTGAGTGAAATATAGGAGAGAGAGAGAGGAGGAAAAATGGCAATAAATAGATATGGGACGTGCATGGGGAAAGGTGACACGTGGGAGATGAAGGACACGTGTGCTTCTAACATAAGCTACTCTATACTCGGTAAGGGACACGTGTCCTAGGAGTATGGGTTTCGGTTACACGTGGGAGTAACGACCTTTGTTAATTCGTTTTATGTTCATGGATGAGGACGAGTGGAAATCGGACTTCTTTGTTCACTAATTAAATATAGTGTTGAAGATTGGACGGCTGCAAATGTAATTTGACATTTTAGATATATTTTCTTACGCAAGTGGAAAAGACTAATTTTGATTCTGAAATTTCAAAAATTAATTAAACAAAAAAAATTCAAAATCATATTTTTTTTTATATAATCCATTACATTCATCTATACATAATTATATTATTAATATCACAAGTATCTTTAAAAAAAGTGAATCTTTAATTTTTACCAACTATTTTCGCAAAATATAATATTGGACCAAATCATGTCATATGAAATCAATGGTTCGGGACATATATCTTATATATATAAAAGTAATAATCATTAGAGTAACTTAAAAATCATATGACATTTTTAGAATTTACTATATAAGATTCTTTTCAAAGAAAATTAATAGATTATTTTTTTCGTAGCAAATCTAGTGGATTGTTTTCGATCCTAATTCACTATTAAATCAACAAATGAATTTTAGCCCTCCCAACAAATTTAACTACTCTTAATATTATTTCATATTTTTACTATATATTAATAATAAATAAATAAATAAATTCCAGGAGCCAACAAGCACAATTTTTTCTGCCATATATTTAAATAATTATTATTTTTTTCATTTTGAAATAGTGTCACTTATCCGGTATAGCTTGAATAAGATTGGACATTATCTTTTTTTTTTTCCTTAAAATATTAACATTTTTTGTATAAACTGATCAATGATAGCTAAGTCGAATTAAATTCGCATCGTGCTTAATTGATGGCAAGAAATTTTATTTTATTTCACATACATTAAAAAACACGTGGACTTGAAAAAAAAAAAAGAAAAAAAAATCACAACCCATGACTAATAACAAAGGGCTGCAATTAACCAAACTTAATTAATTATTATTACATCACATAAACCCTAATTTAGAAAGTGCTTCCCGCGCCGTGCCCGGTCCTAGCACCACCAGCAGCGTTCGGATCCTCCAACCCGACTCCACCACCGGACGCGGCCTGCTTGGCGGCGGCGTTATGCTCACGCGCCTCCTGCTTCTCGAGCTCGGCACCGTACTTCCTCTCGTCCTTCTTTTCTGTTGCCAGTTCCTTCTGGAGCGGGTCGCGCGTGGTCATCCTCTCCCCCTTTTTAATTATTTTAAAATTAATTAATTAATTAATTTAAAAAAATAGAAAAAAATGAGGTCAACGGTCAAATAACCTTCTCCTGCATGGTGGCCTTGGTTTTCTCCATACCGGCTTTGGCCGAAGCTGCTACGTTACTCGCTGTTTCTTTAGCTGACTGCATTTTCACCAAATTACCGAATATGCCCTTCTTCCTTTTTCTTTTTCTTTTTTCTTTTGTTTGGCTTGAGAATAATTTACAATTTATACGAAATAGTGATGGGCTTCGCTAGGGTATATATGGAAGAAATACGGGTGGGTGCACCGTGCACCGAATGAACACGTGGCGGCAAAATAGGACATGTTTGGTTGATTTTTTTGACACGTGTCGAACAGGTGTCAATTTTCAACGCCTGCTGTCTTTTGTTTTATTTTACCATATAAAAATAGAAAATTAGAAAGAAAAATGAGGATTGGCTTCTAGCCTTCTACTACCAATTCTTTTTCTTGGCAAATAAAACGAAGCCCATAATTATTTAACTGGGCCATATTTTTTTAAGAATACATTGACAAGAAATATTTTAAATCATACGGCCCAAATATTAGTGCACATATTAAATTATTCCTTGATTACTAGTGGACCTATTTTTAATTGCAATCATAATTGAAAAAAAAAAAAACATTATAATTTATGTGATCTCAACTTTTATATGAAATTATTAGTGCACATGTGACAACAATTTCCCACGTGGGGAGGTACGGATTACGGGCGGTTCACAATCGAGTATTGTTGGCGTTTGTATGTGTTCAATGCACTATAAATTTAGGGTATGCGTCTTTTCTGATACCAATTGATTTTAGGGCAACTATTAGCGTCTGAGGTCCTACATGTTGATCGGAGCCAAGGTCACATGTTCCATTCTCAAACTCGGGCAATTGTTAGCCAAGGTGAGGGGTTCGATTCTCAACTCAAGCAAATTGTTGAAGGAGAGATTGTTAGCTATAGTTTGACAACAACTGTGCACATGGAGGAGACCCGGGTATGAAGTCCCGACAATCGAATGCCTACTTAAATACCACCATAATTAAAACGAGAAACTACTTTTTCATGCTTTAGAATTGATGAGATGATTATTGTGTTCATATGTACTGAACATAAATTCTATTTAAAAACGCAACAAACTCTCATTACTCAAAATTAGAAGCAACAAACAAATGAATCAGGTGCCTTGCCATCTTTCTTGCATTCTAAAATTAATACAGGCAGATTTGCTTAAGGTTTATCTTAATTTTAGCATTATTGGTAGTTTGACTAGTCAAATATTTTTTTCTTAATAATAATAATAATAATAATAATAATAATAATAATAATAATAATAATAATAATAATAAAACTATTTTCTTAATAACTTATTACATATCTTCAGAATAATTACTAATTAGGTGTGATACAAAGAAATATCTTATATAAATAAAATAAACCTAACTAAATTAAACCAAACACCGCCCTTTGTATGATGCTATATTTTGTGGCCTGAAATGCTATTCATAGTGCGGTTTTTACCGGCTTGCAGTGCGATTTATTTCATTTGTAACTTTCCTAAAAAAAAACCAAATTCGCCCGCTATTTCGTGTATTATTACACGAAATACACTCAATAATTTCGTGTCTTTTCACACGAAATAGCGGTGTTTATTGTTATAGAACACGAAGGACGAAACTGTTAGATTAAAAAAAATCGTGTATTTCGTGTAAACGTACACGAAATGGAAGAACATATTTCGTGGAGTTTTCTACGAAATGGAAGACCATATTTCGTGGAATTTTCTACGAAATGGAAGACCATATTTCGTAGATTTTTCCACGAAATATGAAGTGACATTTCGGTAAATTCAGTACGAAATAACTAAAAATTCAAATACAAATACAAATTGAACTAGAATTCAAATGCAACTAAAAATTGAACTAGAATTCAAATACAACTACAAATTGAACTAGAATTCAAATACAACTACAAATTGATCTAAATTTCAAATACGAATAAAATTGAACTAGATTTCAGATACAACTACAAATTGAACTACCGACCAGACTTTAATTGTTCGTACAAGAGTAGTCGGGGTTTGTACGTTTTGAGTAAGTGCCTCAAGTTTTTAGCTCTATGGTGTACCCATGCCGGATGGATTGGTGGTAGTGGACTATTTGCGACCAAATTAACAAACATGAAATGATTGTTGTGCAATGTCACAACAATCATACATGATAAGTGACCACTGCCAAACATAGGAAGGTAAGTCATACTCCCTACTTGAGTCAAAAGTACCACTAATGCACTGTATCTGGTAGCAATGGCCAATCCCATTTCATTCATGTCCATCCAATAAGCTTGTGGACAAGGCCCTGAGGTCCAGTCACACTTGCGTATGACCTCAACGTATCCGGTACTGCCAAACATCGCCGTGTAGACACTAGCATGCTCGTATAACTCAATAAGCAACTCCCCTCTCACTTGCGGCCATCTTTCTTGATCCCCGTACACGGCTTGAACAACGCACCGGTACCCACAGTTGCCATCCGCCATCACGTTAACATAATCTTGAATAAGACGGACCATAAATCTGGGCACGAAAGAATAAAAGTCGATTCCTTCATGTGCAGGTATTGTAGGGGCAGCAGATTCTTGTGTGGGAATACGAGAACCACGACCTTTCATCTTCGATTGAGGCGTTCCATCAGTGCTTCTCTCAACCTTTGTTTTAGGAATCTTTGCACCAGATGAGGTTTGGCGACCCTTGGAACCACACGACGACTTAATTGTCTCCTCATCAATATGATACTGCCATCCAGAAGGGTCTCTCTTTGTCGAGTTATTCTTTGGTCGTCCTTTGGTCTTAACAAATGATGGCTCGGACAGATGCGACGTAGACGGATAAACGATGCCACGCAATGAGGCCACGGCATTTATCTTACTCGTGTAATTCATCTTCTTCAAATTGCAATTCAGGTCATCAATCTGTCTATCCACAATCTCCTCGCGGTTTACTTGATACTCAGGTAGCTCCGAAGGCTCAACTGCCATGGTACTCCAGAATGGATGCAAGTCTGAAATGACGAACGTGTCATTATCTTCCATTTTCTGCACAATTTTGCACGCGCATGGGAGCCCATGAGTATTCCAAAGATAGTGTGTGCAAATACTCGGATCTTGCATCGCCGGGGACTCCATCTCTTCATCCAATTTCTCTAATGCCAGATGCGTAACATAACAAATCAAACCCTGAAAACACGGCCATGCTGCAGTATGCTTCCTTATCTTGGATGATAATGAAAAATCGCACTTCAGCTCACTAATTTGGATATAAACTTGGTCCCGAAGTTTGCCTTGCACGTTATCCAGACCTCCGGTCGAAGCATTTAACCAACCCTTCGCTGAAGAATTAGCGCTCTCCACCCTATCCAATTACAACAACAATCAGAGCATACAACGACAATCAAATTACAAAATAAATATTATTTTTATATAATATCTTTTATCATTTAAATAACTAAAACATGTAATACCTGTTGGTGCTCGTGTTGCCAAAATGATACACATTGCGAGTATAGGCACGAACAAACTTCTCCTTGTATATCAACCACGTATCATTCAAATACTGTATCAGCCTAGGATACCCTGCATACCGTCCAACAATTTCATTGTAATTGTAATGATACTCTTCTTCGGTTTCTGATTTCACCAGCTTAGCCCACAGCACACGTCGGAATATTAGACCTTGGTCCTTGTTGCCTCCCATAAATTTCGTCGCATTTGCCTCAACATTTCTGTTTATATGGAATATACACAACATATGATACGAAAATGGGAAGACATTTGGCAGTGCTTTCAAAAGACCCAACTCTCTGTCTGTCAAGATCGCATCAGGTTCGACACCATCTAGCAACTCTTTCAAACAATTCAAAGTCCACTCGTAGGTGTCTGCATCTTCATGCGACATAAATGCAACAGCAATTGTATAATTCCTCCCAACTGGAGTTATCCCAATTATTTCCAAAAGAGGCATTCCATACCTACAACAATGTTGTTTTTACATATTTAAACAATACAAGACATTAAAACACAATAATCATAATTTGAACAATCGTAATTTTTACTTACTTATTGGTTTTGTATGTGCAGTCCATCAATATAACATACGGGAACAACCGTAATAACTGAATAGATTCGGGACATGCAAACATAATATCTGTAATCGTGTTGCTCGTTTCACTATCGACGCGATGCCAATATCGATACTCGCCTTTTTGAAAGTTATGCATCATAAACTGAATAACAGTCATGCCCTCCATTTCCTCAGATTTAATCTTGGCCAACTCATTGTAAACATGCTTCATAGAGGTTTGTATCGTCGGATCATCTTTTCTCAGTCTATCCATGATCAGCATTGGCTTCACGTGAGAATTTCGCAATTCTTTAATTCTTGCTTTCTGTTGCGGAGTTATACGACTAGTCGTACCTTGTCCGTGAGGAAACAAAGTCGGACGATGACTATGCCTGCCATCGCTGACAGTCAACCGCCATAATTCATCAAACCTTGACCTTTTGCCAATCAATTTGAACGGACAACCACATTTTTTTGTTCCTGAGTTTCTAGGATCTTCCACATCGATATTCGTTTGTCGGCCATGTCCGTATTTGTCACACGTCATGTACTGTGCATTCTCCCTTCTAGACTGACAAATCAAACGGTGACAATGACTAACTGCAGTTTCTTTCGCCCAGTTGATTAATTCTTCCCTACTGCCGAACACAATATCAACTTGGAAGAAGTGAGAGAAATCTTCATATTCCTTTTTATCCAAAACCGAGGGATCAAAATACAAATTGTCGTCATATGGCTGCGTAAATACAAAAAAAAGGTTAGATACTTGCACAAAAAAAATTAATAACAATACTAGGTATTTCGTGTAAAATCACACGAAGTATATGCATACATTTCGTGTAATTTTACACGAAATGTATTCATACATTTAGTATAGTACTGCACGAAATGAATAACAAAACAGTTTTACTGCTATTTCGTGTGACTTTACACGAAATAATAGGTATAATTTCGTAGTATTGTACACGAAATGACTGGAAAACACGAATAAAGTGTTCATTTCGTGCAAAACAACACGAAATGACTTGAATAATTTCGTGATATTCTACACGAAACGACTGAAAATCGAAAAAAATCACACTAAAACGTATTTTTTTACCTCATTTACGGGATCGATGTTGGCCATCTTGATAATCGTTGGGTTTTAACTGATTTCTACGAAAACAAATCACGATCTACGAAAGTCGAAATATTTGGATGTTGAGAGGATTTTGTAAAAGGTTAAAGTGTTTTTTGACAAATGAATTATTTCGCACTGTAGCTGGAAAAAACCGCACTGATAATAGCAAGCCCCTTTTGTGGCTGTGCATATAACTCCGTTAGCATGATATTTTAAATTAGGTACATATTAAATTATGTTATGTATGCATTTACATTATATAATTAATTAACCACTAAAAATAATAACATTGCTTGCAAATCTTAATTAAATAAACGATAATACGTATATGTAAACGGTATACCTGCCGACTGCCTCACTAATTAATCACTTAATCTTTTTATTAACTTTCTTTTAATTATTAGTGTTTGCTCTATCAAAGTAATAATATATTTTTGTGGCATTTTTGGTTAATGATTTGTCTTTTCCAATTATTAGAAAAAGAAAAAATTGCATGTGCAACTTTGGCCACTTTCGAACCATATAAAAAAAAAAAAAAAAAAAATAGGCCAATTTAATTGACAACTTTAGGTTATGACAATGAACCCTACCCATAAGATTGTGCTTAAATTAATTAGTGGTTTGTTAGGACAATATCATGATATTTAAATAGGTTGTGGGCAATTAATAATATATACTTTTCCATTTGTAATAGTTTTGAATAATATATTTATTATTTTTGTATGTAAGATTGAGAATTCAGGTGTTGATATTTTAATTTTGGTACAATTTAATTAATCTAAAATATAACTTTAATTTATAATAAGAAAATTCGAATTATACTAACACCCTATATTTGATATGACACAATTTAAATGATATGCAGAAGAGTGTATGTTGCTATATTGAAATAGAGTTTGGAGTAACAAAGCAATTAATGTATTAATTAAAATTTAAAGTATAGTAGGAAAAGTTTGGTGCTAGTCATAAATCATAATTGAGCCCCAGCTTAATTAATTTTTTATATCAATATTGAGTACCTGATATTCAATTATACTGGATTTCAACATCATAAAAATGAATATAATATAATATAACTAAAATATAATATAATATATGATCATTAGGTGTAACCTTTTTTAATTTCATTAAGTGTATCGATTATAAATTATAAACATTTAAATCAATAAAAATAATTATATAGGAAAAATTAGGCTGAGTTAAAACAAAATAAAATAAAACTAAACCTTGCGGCGCAGCATCAATTTAAAAATAAAAATTACAACCCACTTTCAATATTAATAAGGTAAATTGCATTCATCTTCTATTAAAAAAAGTGTATATATAAAAAAGTCCCTTCTTTTTGAAAAATTACATCCAGACCCCTCCATTTTATAAATTTCTTATGTCCAACCATTAAAAAAGAGTGTTAGTGTAAGAAATTTACTAATTACATGAATTGAATTAGTTATAAAACAACAATTGTGATGATGTTCATCTTAAGTAGTTGAGGTAGAAGGAGCTTGAAGAACAAAGCGGATCACTGCTTACGTGCAAGATGATCTAGAGATACCTGCGAACATAGAACACGTGAACTAGACCGGGGTTGATTCGGCGAAAACTCCTTTGACGCTCAAGTCAGACGTGCGGGTAGTAGAAATAGTTGAGAGGATACGAATTTTAAAATTATCCAGATAATATGGCGTACATTTAATAAATAAATTAAATCGTTATTTATACATTGTCGATTAGGCTGATGTTAATTTTATTGGGCCCAAGCCATATTTAAAGATTATTGGGCTTTTGTAATAGTGTTCTTCTAAATCGGGCTCGTAGCCCGATAGATAAATAAATTGTAATCTTATTGGACTGGCTAACCAAATAAGTTTTTTCTTATCTTAGGGGCTGGTTATAATATACTCCATATTAATAATAATATATTATAAAAAAAACGGAAGTTGAATTGAAAATTGAAATAATTATCAAAAAAAAAAGAATTGAAAATTGAAAATTGAAATAAAATATTAAAACTGAGCTGTCAGTTTTGTTTTGCTCAAAGGCTCAAACTAAAACTGAAGAGTCCAGTTACTGGCTGCAAGAGGCGCGTGGGCCCCAAACAAAAGGAAGGCGCATGGTCTAATTTTACGTGAAAGTGGGCCCTCTCCTTTCGGACGAGGGAAAAACTTAAAAAAAAAAAAAAAAAAAAAAAAAAAAAAAGCTTAAATAGGGAGCGATGGTCATTGCTTTATTCACCCGTGAATAGAGCTTCTATAACTCAGGTGCCGGCGGCGAAGCAGAACCACCCCTTCTTTCCGCCCATTACACAAGGGTCGAAAGAATAAAAATAAAAATCGAATCTTTTTCTTCCTAATCAGGTAACTCCATTGTTCTTTGTTTGTGGGAATGTGTGTTTCTTGGGTGTTAGAAAAGTTTGAATAGATCTATGTTCTTCTGTTCTTATTATTTGATGTGGTCTCTGTTTTTTTTTTTTTTTTATGTATTAAATCTCTGAGTTTCTGTTGGTTTGTAATGCATGTGATTAGATCTTGATTTTGGATTTGAGGTTATGTTTTTTTTTATTATCCCAGATTGATTAATTGAAAAATTGATCTGATGATTTTTACATGCAGAGCCAGAAACTTTGATTCATTGTTGGATCTAAAGTTTGTGTTTTTATAGCTTTTCCTGATTTCAAGAATTGATTTTTATCACGGGATTCTTTTGATTTTTTAATATTGATTTAAATTTTAATTATTATTAAATTTGTTTATGGAGCAGATGAAAGGTTACATGTGTTTGAGAAATATCTGAGATATTTTTTTCCACTTTTCACAAAGAAAAGACCATTCTTTTGTGTCTGCCATACCAGCAGAATCTATCATTCAATAACTTTGGTTCATCTGAATTTAATTGCATTCAATATATATTAATATTATAAATATATATAATATTAAATTGAAAAAAAAAGTCATTCACAAATCACAACCCTCTTGTGATTTGCATTATTAAATTTCAATCAGATCCAGATTTTCTCAAGATCTCCTTTTTATCGGAACTTCTGCTTCGATTTCTTTTCGTCTCGGCAATTTGCATCGAACAATTTGTCCGAATAGAAAATATGTGTGATAATCTTTCATAAAAAAGAGTGTTTAATGCTGTACAAATTTGTTTGGTATTGAAAATGATTTTTTTAATTCGAGCATCGAACGTGTCACATGGTTGGTATCAAATCAGACAAGAGTTTGGTGAATTGTTTCTAAGAATCGAGGTCCATTACACAACACCTTGGTTTTGGTGCTAGTGTTTTTCACGTGGTCCTTCGCCATTCAATAATATTCTCGATGTTTTATTTGGTCCCATTCCTACATTTCTTGTATGAACTCACTATACTATAATACTCTTAATATTATTTAATTTGTATGCTATGCAAGCTTGTTTTTTTCTCTTAATGTGGGGTTTCTTCTTCGAATAATGACGGTTAGGTGAGATTTGTAGTATAGGTAATAATAAATAGTGGGTAGTTAATGGAAGATTCAATGCCTAATTAGGTCGAATACTCGATAATTCTATAAATAATGCTCACTCAGCCTATTAGTCGGTCCACAGTTTCAAGATTAGCCATATTATGGACTTGGATCGGCCGTATATTGACTGTTGACTAATACTCAATTATGTATGTTGTTTTAGCCGCCCTTCCTATTCGGTTACATGGTTACATACAGAGATGTATTATTGATTGAAATATAATAAAAGAAGCAACTTTATTTTTCTCAATATAAATATCTTGCATGAACAAGAATATTATAATGCCTGATGTGTCACTTAGCTGGCTGCTAATTGTATTTTTTCGTTATAGTCAAGGTGTCCAACATGGAATAGAATCAACTTGTCCGATTCTTGTGCGAATGTGCTTTAGATTATTCTTCTTCAATTTGTCTCCACTAGTTCGATTTTACTATTTTTTCTTTTCTTTTTTGAAATTTGAATATTCAAAAGTGATCAATTTGTCGAAAAGACTTGGAAATAGAATTCGTTTACCTTTTTGGTGCAATGGGTTACTAATAAAAATCAAATCTTTATTTTTTAAACCCTCTGCAGATTGTTGAACAACAATGGGTGCAGGAGGCAGAATGTCCGTACCAACCGAGGGCAAAAAGTCAAAACCCGAACCCCACCAACGGGTCCCGCACTCAAAGCCCCCGTTCACAGTCGGCACGCTAAAGAAAGCAATCCCACCCCACTGCTTCAAGCGTTCAATCCCCCGTTCATTCTCCTACGTTTTTTTGGACCTCGCCATTGCCTCGTTTTTCTACTACATCGCCACAAATTACATCCCCGCCCTCCCCCACCCCCTCCCCTACCTCGCATGGACCCTCTACACCATCGTCCAAGGCTGTGTCCTAACCGGAGTTTGGGTCATTGCCCACGAGTGTGGTCACCACGCGTTCTCTGACCACCAATGGTTAGACGACACAGTTGGCCTAGTCCTCCACTCTGCCTTACTCGTACCCTATTTCTCATGGAAGTACAGTCATCGGAGGCACCATTCAAACACAGGCTCGCTCGAGCGAGACGAGGTTTTCGTGCCTAAACAAAAAACGGGTCTTTCTCCATGGGCCAAGTACTTGAATAACCCACCAGGTCGGATCCTAATGCTAACTGTCCAGTTCACTCTCGGCTGGCCCTTGTACCTCCTCTTCAACGTATCGGGCCGACCCTACAACCGCTTCGCGTGCCACTTCGACCCGAATAGCCCCATATACTCGGACCGCGAGCGGGCCCAGATCCTTATTTCTGACGCGGGTGTTCTTGCTATTGTCTACGGGCTATACCGCCTCGTTTTAGCAAAAGGGCTTTCTTGGGCTTTTTGCGTCTACGGGGGCCCGCTTCTCGTGGTGAACGGGTTCCTTGTTTTGATCACGTATCTGCAGCACACTCACCCGGCTTTGCCGCACTACGACTCGTCGGAGTGGGATTGGCTTAGGGGGGCTCTGGCCACCGTCGACAGGGATTACGGTATTTTAAATAAGGTGTTCCATAATATCACGGACACTCACGTAGCGCATCATTTGTTCTCGACTATGCCGCACTATCACGCGATGGAGGCTACCAAGGCGATCAAGCCGATTCTTGGAGATTACTATCAGTTTGACGGGACCCCGTTTTATAAGGCGGCTTGGAGAGAGGCGAAGGAGTGTATCTACGTGGAGGCGGACGGAAACGAGAAGGACAAAGGTGTGTTTTGGTATAATAATAAGATTTAAGATTGTTATATTGGTGAAGGAGTAGGGTTTCTTTTTGGTTGCCTATGAGAGCAAACATGGGGGGGTGTTGTATTTTTCTCTTTTATTTTTTCTTCTTTTTAAAAAAAAAATTATTAGGTTGGTATTATGGTCTGAAACCCTCTGAAATCATGTCTGTTGAATAAGAGTCTTCTGGGCTTTGTTCTTGAATTGTATGGTTCAGTGTTGTACCTTGAACAAGTCCAACGTTAATCTATGTATGCCATCTTTTTCTTTCATTTTCCTCTGTTTTATTGTCCATATATATATATATGTAATTAAGTTATTACAATAATTAAATATGAAATAAGTTAGAATCATTATTGTTTAATTAATTATGAATTATTTTAGTGCAACTTTGATTGTTAGGTTTAAGAGTCTATATACTACAGAGAGCAGGGAGTTACACTATTTGTTCCCTCATCGGCTAATTATTTGTTTCAAAAATTAATACACTAGACTTATTTCTAGTCTAATAATGTGATGAGTTGGGCCCCCAATGATTCATCCATTTTGAAAATGGGCCCGATTTCCAATTCATTTGAGACGGCTCGATCCTGGTTCACTCAAGTTCGGTTTAAATGGAAAAGTTTCTGGACTTTTATCTTGACCGTCCATCTTGGGTAGTCGATCATGCCCGTCCATCTCATCTCTTGAATTAGGTCTGTCTTCTTCATTTATTTTAAACCTAGTTGACTTCCGTCGCTCTGTATTTTACCTCTCTCTGTACATTCGTTCATCCTCCTCTCTCTTGTCTTGTTCCGGTGACTTCTGAGTCACACGTCGCCTACTATAGCTGACCTTGATTCTGAGGTGGATATTCACTGATGACCGTTGTTTGTGCCTCTATAAATACAGCTTGTAGAGAGAGTGGGGTTAACACACAGATTAGTTCGTTTCCTATGTTTTATGAGTGAAAGATACACTCTTGCTCGATTTAAACCCGAAGCCTTAAAAATTACATGAGTCGATAATAATAAAGTACGATCGTATACGAGCTCTAGCCAACCCAAGCTCGACTCATATGGCCCGATTGTTAGCCATAACTAGGAGATTCGACTTTGTTGGGCCGGGCCGGCGCAGCCCATTATGCAACAATTTGTCTTGTTGATATTGGACTTTATGGAATTTGATTGTTGAGCTGTAATATTTATTAATTGGTACTGGATAAAAAAAAAAAAAGGGAGTCATAATAAAAAGAAAATATGATAAATTCGAGAAGAAAAAGGGGCCATCACCAAATAAATCGAATATATTTATATGGATATAATTCCCAACATAATTGACATGCTCATATAAAATCATAAATAAATAAATAAATAAATATGTAGAATATTGATTGAAGCATGCACGTTAGCAAAAAGCTAAGTAAATGGGAGCCACGTTGAAACGGTCTACGGCCAAGCTAAGAAGCCCGCCACGTGGCAGCATCTTATTATCCTCCAAAGAAAAAGAAACAAAAATCAAATAAATGATTCAGTGGGCCGGCACACGAGGCTCGTGCATGGAATGACGTCATCCAAGATCCGGTTTAATGGGCCTTAAAAGATTGGGCCTTTTACATCCCGATCATCTGACACCCACGTGCAGATCCAACGGTCCTGATACGGCTAAATCTCTTATACTCGATTCAGTACGTGGGATCATATTAGTACCTCAATAAAATAAATTAAAAAATAAATAAAAGAAAATATAATGGAGAAAAAGACAGTTAAATGGCCGGCTGCAAAATATTATGCTCTCCACACCTTTTTCACTAATTTGAGCTCAATATTTCAATAATTTTTTTTTATTAAATTATATTATAATAAATTAACCTCATTCTTTGTTCACAAGGACAAAAGCCAAACAAAACATACAAGATTCATATTCGGCATGTCTGAAAAATAGGAATACGAAAACTTGGGGGAAATGTATAAATATCAAAAGTATAGGGGTATATTTATAAATATGTTATATGTATTTTAATTGGCTAAGCGTGGAAAATGCAAGCCATAACATATTTGATGTGGATTCCAAATAGGTCATGAAATCACGTAGCATTTTTTTTGTAATTTAATTTTATATAATGTTTCTATATATAATATTTAAATTGTACCACCATTAATTGTGGACTGAACTCAGTTTATTGGAATTGCAGTTTAATTGTATATAAAAGAAATTTATTTATTTAGTTATGAACCGTAGTCATATATACGGTAAACTTCACTTTCGTGCAATAGCGTGTGAAATAAACCAGATCAATCTTTACACATAGCTTTCCTCTAAATAGATGTCTGAAAACACACACACACATATATATATATATATATATGATGTTGGAAAAGTGGTGTTTAATTTTTTACCCACAAACTTGGGTAAAAATGCAATAGAGGGAAATAGTTGTTGCAATGATGCTCCATGCATGTGGGTAAATCAACAGGCCTTATTTTCCTGACACCCACTGAAATTATTTCAGTACAACCTTAATATATATCAACACACACACACACACACACACACGCACAAATATATATATACACTGAATTAAGTTTAATTACTCCATTTAAAATTGAGAAATTCTTGCAATCAAGAAAAAGGAAAAACCAAACAATAGGGAATTAACCATTAACCAACTATAAAAACAATTAATGACAGCAAATATTAAGGAGAAATAAAATAATACTCTAATAGGCAATTAGTTGTTTAATTAGGGTTTAAATTTTAATTAAAGATAACATTTTTATTGCCATAAATATCCTTCTGTAATTCAAGCACAATACCCTTGATATGCATGGATACTTACAATATATATATATGACTTATGATATTATAAATTGGGGACCATTTATTATTTAATTTAATTTAATTTAATTTATTTATTAAAGTGCAATACTTTATTGACTCTCTCTCTTCCCCAATATGTCATTCTAAGGTTCATACAATCCTCGCCTCAACATACATTATTATTTTATTTTCTTATTATTTTTTTTCTCTATGTTCCCAATGATTAAACAACATTATTAATTTCCTTTCCCACCTATACATACATATATATATATATATATATATATATATATATATATATAAACATCTCCCACTTCTTCTCCTTTCAAACCATCACACCAACTCTGCATCAAATATATATATTTCCCCATCTCTCAAATATTTTGTCCATTTGACAAATGGAAGATTTGATGATGGAAGAAAACCAAATTATTTACTCGAAAAAAAACACGACAACACACGCGATGAACAAGAACTCACAAACGATATCGAAATCGAAGCCGAAGATTCGTATAATCCACATATTCGCGCCGGAGATCATCAAAACGGACGCTGCGAACTTCAGGGAGCTCGTGCAGAGGCTCACCGGAAAGCCGCCGCCGGAGGACGAAGATCGGAACATTCGGGGCGGCCAGAAAAAGACGACGACGACGACCGTGAGGAAGAAAGAGACGAGAATATTTGCGTCGTCGAACAAGAAAATGGAGAATATGGCTATGATGAGGGCTGGGTTTGATCATCACCATGCAGAGTTTAGAGAGAGGATAAAGGGGGAGGAGGAGATTTGGAGCGGTGCGAACTCCGGCGGCGGTTTCTTGGGCGGTTTCGCGGCGGAGTTTGATGGTTTCATGCAGGAGCTAAACCAGTTTCCGTTCTTGGAAGGTACAGCAGCTCAGGTGGATGTTTACGGAGAACCACAACTTGCTTAAATTTTAGTCATCAAGCATTAATTAATTATGTTGATTAGCGTTGGATTTATCTTCATAATTTGTTTTATTAATTTTTAATTATTCTTTTTTTTTTTTAGTTCTCGATTATTAGCTAGGTGTCTCTAATTATGGTGATCAAGGATTTTGCTTTGGGTTTCTAATTTATGATGTAATTAAATGAATATTAAGTTGATATAATTAATGTGGCATTTTAATTGTTGTTTAATTAGAAAATGAATTTAATTTCCAGGCTCCATTTGGATGTTTTTCAAGCAACTGATTTTTTTTATTTATTTTTTAAAATTAATATCATAACTTTGTCTCATTTGGATGAATTTCTTGGATTTTTGTTTTTTGGTGTCTTCTTTTAAAATACGGACAAGAAAATAAACTTTGGTAAACCAATTTAGGAAGTTGCAAATCCTACATTAGTTTATGTTCTTTAAGATTAGACATTGTGTATTGGTTTAAACTTACCTCAAAGATAATGTAATCTACTAAAAACTAATATTATTTAGAATTTTTTAAATCTAAGTTTATTTATTTCTCATTTTGTTCGGGAAGAAAACAGGGTTGTGCAGTGGCGGAGCCAATATTTTAAGTTCGGAGGAGCCGAATGCATTAGAATATTCTAAGAGGGAGCCGTTACTCCTATTATACACAAAAAACAAAAATTATATTTATATATAAATTAATAGAGATTTGATAAATGTTGAGGAGGGGATCACGACTCCCCTTGGCCCTATGCTGGCTTTCGCTGCTCTAGTGGTGGGTGGAGTGTACATGGGACATGAAATGAAATTTTATCTCATATATATATATATATATTGAGAGATGTGAATCCAAGATCCAAAATAAACACATAGATGACGTTAGTATAACTAGATGCATTCCCCTATTGAACAATAATGGGGGTGTTGGGTTGTATATATGCAATAAATATTGACTTAGAAACATCAAAGTCTACTTTAATTTTATTCACCATTTGCAATTAATTAAATATTATTACGTTAGCTATTATATCCAAAGTCCAATTTGATGAACTAATGAACAAAGTCTAAAAGATAATGTTTGATCATTGTCACAAAACTCACATAGATTTACAAATCAATGTCATACTTGTTTATTTTACTCCATTAATGCGTGCTATATTACTTAATTTGTCCAATTTTATTTCTCTTATTTATTTACCAATATATCCCAATTTTCAATACACATAAAAATAAAATAAATATCAATTACCAAGAGCACATTTCAGTTTTCACTATTAAATTGAGCCACAACTTGTCCAACTTAGACTTGATTTTTTCGTATATACAAATAACACAAAGTTGAAGGTGTAATTTCTATAATTTAACCTTAAAAATTATTTGTTAATCCGGGATTGGCAACAAATGGTCCACGTGTGAAGACCCGGGTATGAACGGCTCACAATCAAATGTCGTGGGCGCTTGTGTGTGTTGAATGTACTATAAGACCAGTGTTTGCGTCGTTTATAACACCAATTGATATTATGACAACTGATAGATCCTGAAGTCCTACAAGTGGTATCATACGGGTTCGATCTCCGACTGAAGCAATTGCTGAAGGGATCATCTTTCATTGAATAATCGAATCTTATGTAATATTTGATTTCATATAAAATGAAATAATCTTATCTCGACTAATTGTATATTTGTCAAAGTATTCGGTAAATTTGAAGTCAAGATTTTAGCCAAACAAAAAAAAAAAAAAAAGAAAGAAAAATCAAGTCAAGTTGAGATGTCAACAGCCAAAGTCAAATGAAGTAAAACACGTTTCATTCTAGTAGCGTTTTTTCGTGTTCACATTCAACAGAGTCTGAACTTCAAATATATTAACTATAGTAGAAGGAAAATGCAATCTAGTCAATAAATAATGTTTCGAATTTCGGTTTTCTTTTTTCTTGTTTTTTTTTTCACTTAAATATGCAGAAACAAATGTGAACAAAGAGATTTGAAAAGAGAAAGCCTTCGAAACCAACTTCGAAAACAACCCTTTACTACTTGCATCAACCACTCCTCGGTTTGCTCTTCACTTGCACCCACAAAACAAGAACACGTTTATTTACAGATTACCAAACAAATTGCAATAATTAGATAAAAAAATGTGACGAGAAAATAAAGAGACGGGTTTTTTTTTTCTTACGGCAATATAAGTCGGGAGCTTCGTTGTTTCGTACTTTATTTTTTACCGTTTGTTTTTCTTCGGTATTCAACTTTCGTATTCGGTGATTGGTTCTGCAAGTGGTGATGGTCCTGGATCTAATCTTGTAAGAACTTCAGGTACTCCAGAACTATCTCTTATAATCTGCATTAATTTAGACCATCTAATTAAATCAAACACTTGTCGACTGAGTTGTGACAACCACAAAGGTCGTTTCGTTCAGACAGGAATTCTAAAATTATTAACAAATATAAATAAATAAATGAAATAACTAGCGAAAAGCTGCAATGGGTTCCGATCACCGTAAAACATGGGACGCTGGCTAGAAAATGGAATTAAATAAAGGAAAACTCGATAGGAATTATTTTCAAAAAACGCGAAGATGGACAAACTAGCTTCGTCTGGTTAGTGAAACGTGAATCTTTTTTCAATAACGAGATTTCGTATTAGTTTATTTTGAAAAGAAGTTAAAAAAAGACTTACTAGGATCTCTTCGTCGAGATAAGAAATCATAAACAGCCTCGATACGGACCCACCTGTGGTAGTAACGCAACAAAACAACTAGGGTGAATAAAACTTCGAACAATCATTCAAAAGCAAATGAATTGGGAAAACTTCAAGTTTTTATTAATAAAAGGTGGCGCTGCGAAATATGCATTAGTGAAGTAAAATGTAACGACGAGCAGAAACAAAAAGACGATAAGTTATGTTTGAACTTCTTACCGAGAGGAACCTTAAGTCCACCGGCCACTGCGTCCTTAATCGGAACGGGGAGCTGCTGCATTGTACTAACAGCTTGACCAAAAGTACCTCTCAGCTGTTCAGGTATCGATTCCTCGTTGACTTTCGGGGATTCGAATAATCCTTCGATGTATTCCTCTTTCATACGAAGTGGGCCCTCCACAGATAGCTTCGTCGACACAATAAAACTGCTTTCTATCTGCACCTTGACCAGTAATATCGTTAATGGACATCAACGAATTGAATAAAAATTAAAAGTCTATAAAATCCCCCCCCCCCCCCCCTCCCCTTAAAAAAAAGTGCAAGTACGTTTACCGAATTGAACAATTTCACACTTGCGGATATCTTTGCGTATCCATCCTTGATCACCACATCCAGTTTCGATAAATTTGCAATTGCAAGAGGAAACCTCCTGCAAAACATTGTAATAAAAATCACCTTTTCTCGAGTGAAACAAAATTCCAATGCTTTAGTAATACGAATAACAATTTTTTTTCCGACACTAAAAAAACGAACTTACTCGAACAAAAATTTAGCAGCAGCTAATCCGGGGCTTCCAGAACCGAACCACTCGAAATTCCAACGACCTTCTAGATAAGGAGACCTGAATAGCTGAGAATATTAAATGAGCATCTTATCGAGAAGTTATTATACATTAATGTGTTTTGACGGATATAAAAAAATTACGTTGTTGGTCGAGGAGTTGGATTCAGCTTCTCAAGGCCGACTATTCTCTCGTTCACGTCAATTTGCTGCATATCTGTTGTTTTTCCAGTGATCAAACCCTCGAATCCTCCGGCATCTTTGAACTGAAACAAATACAATCATTAATCATGTAATAAACATAGCTTCCTCCGGCGAATAATTAATTTACCATAAATACTTAATTAGGCCTAATTTTAGGTCAAATTATTGCATTGCCTAAAAATTGAACATAAATACTTGCCGAAAATCAAGCTTCGAAGCAAATTAGAGCCAATTAAGGGTAATAAAACAACCTGAAATGTTAAATGCCGTTTCAATTTTATACTAATACCGTTTTCGAACATGACTTTGACATATTTCTAGGTCAATTTCGGCAAATTTCGAATCACAAAAACTGTAGTCCTTTGAGTTAGCTTTCTAATCCAACATAAGTCAGCTCGATTGGATGTTGTGTGACAAAGTTTCGTATGAACAAGTCACATTTTAAATTTCAGATAACTCAATACATCAAAGTTAGTTGTGGGCAGTATTCGTTGATTAACGTACATCTTTCTCATCCGACATCCAATTTTAGTGATTCAAGTTGGATAAGAAAGATCCACAAAATTCGGAGTAAAAAAATGATCAAAACCGCATTTGAAGTCGAAACGGTATTACTAAACCTCGACATTTACCGCATCCCTAAAACAACTAACTTAAACCAAACATATAATTTTTTTTTCCAAAAAAAAAAAATGAAAACTCACAGCGAGAAGAAGAGATTCCTTAGCGGAGAGTCTTTCCATTTCTTTGGCGTACGCGGCGGAGGGGCCTTGTACAGTTTGCTGCACCATAGCTCTGCATTTTCTGTTTATTTTTCTAACCCCAGTTGGGAATTTGGTGTGATTATTACACTTTCTCTTTGAATTTTCGAGGGAAAATATTGGGGGAGAAGGTGGATACGACGACGAACGAGATGAACGAACTACCAATAGGCTATGGGTTGAAATTGAGGAGGCCATTGGAGAAAGGAATTTGAAGCCTAACGGAAAATGATTTGACAGAAGAAAAGAATTTGAAGCTTCACGAGTTCTTTCTCCTGTGCGTAAAATGCGTGCACTGTGTGTGTGTGTTTATATTTTGTGGTCAGTGGTTGGTTTGGTAGGAGAAAATGGTAGGGGTACTTTCGTCTACTTCTTCATTATTTCCATCGTTATGGTAGGGGTACTTTCGTCTACTCATTTATTTTAGTTAATTTTTTTGGGGTAAATTACGGTCACCTCTTGAGATGAGGTCAAATTACGAAAATACCCTTCATGTTTAGGTAATTTATAATTACAATCATCTTTCAACTATAAATCTTCTTACATGTCCATTATGCGGTGTCAAATTTAGTGAAATATTCTAGATTATGTGGAATATTCTCCAGTTTGTACCCGTTTTACCTCATTTGAGCTTCACATTTTAAAATAAAATGCGTATCTTAGGCTTGTAAATATCATATTATTGTGCCTCAGAAACTACATCTTGCACAAAATGAGTACAAATTAGAGAACATTTCACGAAATTTAGAAGATTGTGATGAATTTGATATCATAAAGATGGATTTTTTTGTAATTTAACTTTACCTCAAGAGCGTAATTTGCCCTTTTCGTTAGTCTTTTTAATACATGTCAAACAAATCAAACCGACATATAAATGTAAATATAATTAAATGAAAAATGAAATATAATATTCAAAACTTTTATTATGTATGGTATATAGGGTTGGGTTTTTTAAGGTTGGATGAATTGAAGGCTTTTTTATCACGTGCTATTTAATGGTACCAAAATGAAGTAGTTTGACATATTAGGAGATGTTATAAACTAAACTTTACTAGTCAGTCTCATTGTCTGCTCTTTTTCAGTTGTTTATATACTTTATATTCATTATATCTTTTTACCCGGATTTGTGGCAATTTGTTTTTCTTGTTTTTTTTTTTTTTTTTTTTGTGTTCCAATATAATATAATATGCATCAATTTCAATTGCTAGTGGGTTTTTTTTTTTTTTTTTTTTAAATTATTAGATTGGAAAGGGAAAAAACAAAAGGAGTGAATTTAAATGTAACTTTTGGAAAATCAATCTTTTAAATTAGTTTTTAAGATAAAATCAGATCGAAAATCAAAAATCTCGTTATGTGAATTTTGAAGATCTAAGCTACAAATTATTGTACAAAGCCCAATCCCGTATTGGTAATCCAGGCCCAACCCAAAGTTGTGGGCATCAGATGCCCATAATTAAAATTACTCCCACTAAAATTAAAACAATGAAAATTACAATCAACATCCTTCGAGTTTGTACTGATTTTATATTTTGTCACTCATGTTAACAAAAAGACACATTTATTAATAATAATGCTTATTAGAAAGATGAAATTATTGAAAGTACGAGGAAATTGTGTTATATTAAAAGTTAAAGGGGGTAATATGCTTATACTGAACGTACAAAGGTATCATGTACACAAAGTTCAAACCACATGGAGTTATGTGCTATTTACCCCTATTATTATTATAAGCCTCGAAAAAAAAATATATATCTTTAGCTTGAGGACAACTTATCACATAAAGATTGATAAGCAGCATTGCATATCTTGAACTTTTCCTCTGCAAATGCCTGTTATTATTGCACATCAATAGTATTTATCAATCTGTTAATCATACAAATTAAAATCTTTTAAACATAACTAAAAACATATTCAATTTATCGTACCTTAGAAAAGCCCCGATGGTGATCGGGGTGCCATTTCAACGCACAAGATCGATATCTGTTAAAACGAACAAAAAAAAATCATTGCAGAGTATGTACATTATAATAAAACTACCAGATTCATCAAAAAAAAATTTAATAATTCAACTTACGCGGTTTTAACATCTTCGAGATTTAAAGGTCCATTAGCACTTAATCCAAGGGCTGATCGGTCACAAGTCTTTATGTTTGAGGATGCATTCTCGTTATTTTTCGAGTAATCTTGACTTCTTTCTTTGAATGAGGATTTATTCTCGTACTTTTTCGAGTGATCTTGACTTTGACTTTTTCGATCCTCAGCTCTCCAATGCCATGCTGTTTGCTTATCATCATTCAACTTTCCTGTGACAGAGTTTGGAAATTATATATTTCAGATTTTTTTTTTTATTTGCTAGTACATAATTCCTGGAGCTATATACTTACCGACGATAAGTCCCGGAGAAATTTCGGATATTTTGCAAACCGGTTTAAATGTCGGCTGCAGAAAAAACAGACATATAAATATAGTTTTTTCAGTTAAGCTCATTAATTAAATCAAATAAGAACAAAATAATTCTGAAGAGGAAAACATGAATATTTATATAACTCACCCTTCGAGCCCACCTATGATTTTGATTTACTTTATCCTGCAAAAAAAAGAATTAAAAATACATATATATATACATACAATAAGCTGGAAGAAGAAGAAGAAGAAGAAGAAGAATAATAATTAATGGAGAAAAGGGGATATATATATATATATATATATATATATATATTATACATACAGGCCAGCTGACGCGCTTCTTGAAGGTGAGAAAAGGAGTGGAGTGAAAAAGAGCAGCCATTGTTGGGAAATTAGGGTTAACCAGAGATTTCATCATCTTCACAAATTCCGCACCCTAAATTAATTTTGTCTTTAATATTTAAAATAATAAATTGTACGTGTGTTAAAATATATATAGTGAGAAATGTTCTATTTTGAGAAGTAATCAATTTCAATCCAAATTAGGTTGCCCCTTCCCCAAGTTTTCGTACTATAGGGACTAGGGAAGAGTAAAATGAAATTTTCTAGGTACTAGATTGTGAAACTTCATATTTCTTAAGGGTAGGTGGCCATAATTACAAAAAAAAAAAAACCCTCATTTTTTGGTAATTAGAATTAACCCCTCAACGTTGAGTCTTCTTACACGTCCACCATTATGGTGTCAAATTCAATAGAATCTTCTAAATTTTGTGGAATGTTCTGTAGTTTGTGATCGTTTTAATGCAAAAATGCAGTTTCTGTAATATTTACAAACCAAGAGACACTTCTTATAATCTTATTTCAAAATGTAGAGCTCGAATAAGGTAAAACGGGTACAAACAGGAGAATATTTCACATAATCTAGAAGATTCCACTATATATGACACCGCAAGAGTAGACGTGTAAAAAAATTCGTAATTAAGGAGGTGGTTGTAATTACCCAAGCATAAGGGGTTTTTCGTAATTTAACATTACCTCGGGGTGGCCGTAATTTGCCCATAAGTTAATTGATGATATCACTTATTTTACCTTTGTAATACATTCCAAGACAATATAAAGCAACACCCATTACAGATCATCTATGTAACTTAAAAAAAAAAAGCTGCAATAGCACAAGTTGCAAACTGATGGCTTATAAGTTGAAAAATAAATTAAAATGTATTAAGTTAATCTAATCACTAATCAGTTACAATAAATCCCTCTAATGCATAGCCAGATTATCGCATATAGACTGGTACGCTGCACTGCAAACCTTGAATTTCTCTTCAGCAGCAACCTGCACAAATACAAATTAAACCGATTCTTGAAAAAAAATAAAAAATAAATCGTTTCCTGTTTAAATTGCTCGTCACTTGAAAAAATCATAATGGAGAAAATATACCTTGGACGAACCCTGGTGTCGATCTGGATGCCATTTTAACGCGCATGCTCGATATCTGATAACGAAGTAAATGCCAATTAGAATGATAGAATCCCGGGAAAAAAATTAAGATAGTAAAATTTTGATCAAGATCTTACGCGTTTTTAACATCTGTGACATTCAAAGGGCCAGAAGCACTGAGTCCCAAAGCAAGCCTATCAGATTTTTTTATGCCGGTAGTAGGTTTATGATAGTGATCGGATGAAGAATAATCGTATTCCGATTCATCGTTAAATGAATATTTCGAGCCATTAGAAGAAGTTCTTGAATAGTTGGTGTAGTAGCTCGAAGAGTTCCTAAATCTCGGTTCGTAGTCTATTGTGAATGACCAATGGTAGTCTCTGTTTCCACCAAATCCCGATCGGAACATCGTCTCGAATTCATCATCATCGTCTTCACAGAACTCAAATCCTTAAAAAAAAAGAAAGAAAAAAGATGACTTGATGAAATTCCGACAGTGAAGCGAGAGTTTACGAGGATAAAGAGTGACGAACATACTTCTAGAAGCTCTTGATGATTTATTTTTTGGCTTCCCTCTTATATATTCGTCGTCGCTGAAAGTTGGTCTGGACCAAGAACTACCTCGACCACGGGGTTCGCTGTACTCGTCTCTATCTGACTGCCAGCTCTGGCCCACCAAAAATCGCAGAAAAGGGGCATGAGAAATCACAATGGAAACTTCTTTTACAAGAAACAGATAATCGGGTATTTTTATTTAGCTTTTTTTTTTTCAGTTAAATCAGATGGTCTAGAATGACGGATAAAACGATAGTTTATTGATCTGCTAAATTAAATACACATCTAATTTATATGTATATATATATATATAGAACCTGAAATAGGTGCTCCGCAAATTCACTGACATTGCGCAACAAACTCTGTTTCTTGAGCCTTTTGTGATACTGGTTAAATTTCTACACAAAATAGTTTCAAGAAAGACGAGATTTTGGTCCATCAAGCATAACTCAAGAAAACGTAGCAAACATGCACTAGTTGTTCGTTTCTGCTCAACAGAACCAGCTTAAGTGACGTGTATAAAGCTTATTGGCAAAGAGTCTATAGCATGATGAAATAAAATTATTATAAATATTTCGAGGTAATTAACAGAAATTCAGCCTCACTACTAGCTTACGGAAATTAGTCTCGTCGACTATGCACCCCCATTAATTTAAGGGTAAATTACAACCACCCCCTGAGGTATGGTCAAATTACAAAACCCCCCCTCTTGTTTGGGTAATTACAACCACCCCTCAACTATAAAACTTCTTACATGTCCACCCTTGCGGTTTCAAATTTAGTGGAATCTTCAAGATTATATGGAATATTATCAATTTTGTACCCGTTTTATCCCATTCGAACTCCACATTTTGAAGCAAGATGATAATAATATGTGTTTTTTGGCTTGTATATATCAGATTGTGGTGCATCATAAACTGTATTTTTTAAACAAAACGAGTACAAACTAGAGCACATTCCATGAAATCTAGATTGATTATGTTGAATTTGACACCATAAGGGTGGAAGTGTAAGAAAAAATCATAGTTGAGGGGTAGATGTAATTATCCAAACAAGAGGGTTTTTTCCGTATATTGACCATACCTCAGGGGGGTGGTTGTATTTTATCATTAATTTAAAAATAATTCAACTCATGAAGAAAATCTGTTTTAGGGGGCATACGGGAACAATGAATTTGCTACTTTACTGATGAATCAAAATAATTCCGGACAAATCCAAGAAGCAGATAACTAGGATGTATGCGAAATTTGTCGAAACATCTAGAGCATAGAAGACAAATAATAAAAGATGGGACCCTATACAAGCTAGAAGAGTAAATACAATTATTTTCAGTCGAAGGCAATCCCAGCAAACTAACGAGAGTTTATAAATGTCATTTTACGAGATTTCTTCCTTTTGTTCAATGCGATCGTTTTCCATTTACAAGTTAGTTCAATCATCCAAGTGAATTTCTTGATGTCAACATCAAAGCTACTCTTAATAAAACAACGACAATTTCAATGCTCGAACATGTTTTTTAATTTGACGGCATAACATAACAACTAAAACTTTTCTCAAACGCACGTAGTCGCATAAGATCAAGAAAATGGAACTCACCTTTGGGGGACTCCTAAAAGGAATTTCCTGCACGAGAAAGACGAGTAAAGTCAATACAGCTACGTAGCATATCAAAGAACAATTCATTTTACAGCTTAAACACAATATTCCATCCGATCAATTTCTTTATTATCTAATAGCTAATATAGATAAGTCTCATTAGCTACAGAACAAATATCAACGAGCTTACATAACTAAGCAATTAAACCAATTGAGCATACACAAATCCACATCAATGGTGAATTAATTATTTGAAAAAAAAAACCCGAATTCAATTAATAAATCTTCTTTTCTCCGTCCGAATATTAACAAAATGAAAATTTAATTGAGTTACAGAATTGCAAAGGGCAGAGGTTTGATAGTAAAGTTCACTTTTTTTTTTTTTTAATTTACCATAATTCAATAAATCTTCAACAATTTAAACTAAATAAAATAACCATCTCCAACAAAATTAAATCGGGCTTACAGAATCCCAATGGTTGCGTCTTCTGCGCTCGGAAACAGGGGTGCAATGAAAAAGAGAAACCCTAATCTGAAAAGGGCTGGATTGGGGATTGATTGCTGCCGCTAATCTGCTGGCTTTATTCATTTTCGCAAAATCATTCTAATGAAAATGTGAAACGAAGCATTCTTTTTGCTTTTGCTTCTCTCTTAATTTTGCTATTATAATATTGGGGGGAGTGTCAACCCTGAAATGAAGGGCGATCAGGAAAACCAGTGAGTCAACTCGGAGAGACTCGGAAGTGTGGAAGAAAATGAGATGGGCTTTTTGGAAGTGGTGAAGCCCATTGTTTATGTGGGTAATTTATTTTGGATATTGGTGCAATATAACGGGCCTTCCGTATTTGTTATTTGAGGCCCGAAATAAAAATACAAATAAGGAAAATAACAAATATTTTTTTATTTTTATTTTTGTGGATTTTTTAGGTACCCTATATAATTTTTCATTTTTCTTTTAATAATATTTAATTATTAAAAGTTTAATTATTTTATGAAATAAATTTAATGTGTCTTAGTGTATTGTGTTCTGGACTCGTTTTGTTTCTGACATTCGAGGACACATGTCGGGACACCTTATGGGCTATTTTGTTCTAAAAAGTTAGAAACTTGTTTGAATGGTAAATTTTCAAATATTTTTTGTTGTTTTCCTAATTATTTGCATGATTTAATGACCAGTTGTAAATTGATAGTTGATAATAATATTTATTTTTGAATAAATTTGTATGAGAATGTTTTACAAAATTACATATAAAAAAAAAACTTTTATATATTTATATAGCATGTTTCCAAATATACTCCTATACTTTTAATATTTATACGTTTCCTCAAGTTTCAGTATCCCATTTTTCAGGCATGTCATTTCCCCGTTTCCACGATCGTGCTACATAAATTAACATAAATAATTGGACCACATCAATATTATCGTATGTAATTATATGTGTATTATATAGTATTTGGATGGTATGCAATTATGCACATACAAAAATATTAAAATTTTGTTTCAAAAAAGAATTAAAAAAAAATATTAAAATGTGAATTTCTGAATATAACCATTATTTTTTTCTAGCATACAATCTCTTATCTATATATCTATCTCTTCTCATTTTTTATTATGGACACAATCTTTTTCATCTTGATTTTCATAAATCGGCAACCTGAATATTCTCTAGACCTCTCATTTTCTGATGTGTCAACATCGGAAAGTTGACCTGATCCGCCGGTCAACACAGGTTCAGACAGTGGTAGAGGAAACGGACACGTGTCGGTTGAGTGGAACTCCACATGGCACGTGGGGGGGACATGGTCTTTCCAGAGAGGTAACACTATCATTGCCCACACGGAGAAAAAAGGAAAAAAAGAGAGGGAAAAAAAAGTGGTGCACAAAAAAGTAGAGAAAATTTGATTCTTTTTATGGGGGGCTTTTTGTGAAGTGACGAATATGCCCTTGAGGTGAACAATAGGTGTGTTTAGGGTCACTTTGGGGATTTCATTTTTATTTCTCACAAGAATCTTTTCATCCCAATTACTAAAATTTTGAAAAATAATTACAATTTATATTTAACTAATAGTTTTCCTTGTTGGAGACGTTCTTAGTAGGTCGTAAACAATAACGTATTTCACCAAATGACACGAAGTCGAATACATGTTACACTCATTCGAATATATATCTAGGTATATAATTATTATTTACTTATGCATGTCGATATAGATGCGTGGATAAATGGGAATAATATAAACCAATGTGAATTTGTAATCGCAAAACGAATATAAGCCACGAACAGTTTATAAACATTTCAAACTTCGAAAGACGGTAACTTTTTATATGAAACGATATAGATTCTCGTTTATCAATTTATTTTTTCTCGACCGTATTTTTTTCGAAATTTATGGCATCTTATTTATTCTATGCATAGCATTAAACACATTTTTAAATTATCATTTTCTTTATGGTTTATGTTCCAATATTGATTGTCCTAAAAAGCTAAAAAGGTAGAAATGAGGAATAACCACCAAAAGTGAAGGGCATATCCGTCTTTACATGCACTGCAGGCAAAAAGCCATCCAGCTATATCCACCATTAATGTGATCTTGTCATGGGTACCCACAGCCCATAGATTCAAATCATATCAATCCAACGGCTCTGATCTTCGGAAACATGAATTTGGGGTTCATTTCATCTGAATTTCATCAGAGTTTGATTTTCATTTCTCGTTTTTAAAACAAGAGGGCGGGTACCAACCTCACACTATAATTGATAGAGAGAGAGAGGAGTTACAGACAGTGTGACAAAGGTGAAAGAAATATTTCATCACTAGAGCTGCAAAAAAGGTACAATCTTTGCCTTGAATTATAGTTTCTCATTACAAAGATTCAATCTTTGCCTAGAATTATAGTTTCTCATTACAAAGATTCAATCTTTGCCTTGAATTATAGTTTCTCATTACAAAGATTTCAATCTTTGCCTTGAATTGTAGTTGCCTTGAATTGTAGTTTCTCATTACAAAGATTCAATTTTTGCCTTGAATTGTAGTTTCTCATTACAAAGATTCAATCTTTTTTCTTCACTTTACTGAAATATTCAGTTTTTATTTCATTGTAGAAAAGGTTGAATTTGGATGTGCTGTCTTTTTTTTTTTTTTTTTTTTTTTATTTTAAATATGAGCTTCTCTTGATCTATGCAAAGATTTAATTTTTTGGTTTGGTGTTAATATTAAGATCTAGGTATTTATGCTTCGTCGTGAGTCTTGATTCGTTGATCTGCAAATGGGTATTTTTAGTTTTGCTCTTATTTAAGAAGTTTAATGAGAATCTCTAGTTTGGTGAGTGTTGATTAATCATGGTCATAAATCTCAATTAAATCAGTGTAATTGCTATTTTTCAAGAAATCATTGGAGCTAAGAGATGAGCTATGCACACACTGATTCGTTTTTCGGTTAATATATATACGGTTCTTCGTATCGTGTAATCGGGTATTTGCTTTTCAAGAATGTAGTATTGAATCAATTCCCATATGCTACACTAGAACCTCGATAAATTAATATCCTCGCTTAAATAATAGTTTCTTTTGGTCCCGACTCGGTAAAAACCTACTAAATTATTAGGTCGCTAAATTAATAGAATTTTTCTAGTCCCGACTATATTAATTTTAGAGGTTTAATTGTATTAGAAATGAATGAACTGCTATTAGAAATGAATGTACTAGTGACTTAAGAAGGTTATTTTTCCCTCAGACAACATTTCATTGAGACATGGCAGAAGCAGAGGATATTCAGCCTCTTGTCTGCCGATGATATTCAGCCCCTCGTTTGCGACAATGGTACCGGAATGGTCAAGGTAAATCCACCGCCTATCACGTTTTTTTACTTCCAATTGCGACTTTCACAAATATTATTCTTATCGATTAATTTCGAAATTGCCAGGCTGGATTTGCTGGAGACGATGCTCCAAGGGCGGTATTCCCGAGCATAGTGGGGCGGCCTCGTCACACGGGTGTAATGGTAGGCATGGGACAAAAGGATGCTTATGTGGGCGACGAGGCTCAATCGAAGAGGGGTATTTTGACACTAAAATATCCGATCGAGCATGGTATTGTCAATAATTGGGATGATATGGAGAAGATTTGGCATCATACTTTCTACAACGAGCTTCGTGTGGCACCTGAAGAACACCCGATTCTTTTGACCGAAGCTCCTCTTAACCCTAAGGCAAATCGAGAAAAGATGACTCAGATTATGTTCGAGACGTTTAACGCCCCTGCTATGTATGTTGCGATTCAGGCTGTTCTCTCCCTTTACGCCAGCGGTCGTACAACCGGTAAGGAAAAAACAATTAGTTTGGTTTTAATTATGAACATATTTATTTTAATTATTTCGGCTTTTTAAAACGTATTTTTGAGTGTTCTGAATACGCACGCATATACAGTCACTAAATTATCAGTTACGAATCAATTTTAGACACGGAATACAGAACATTTAATACGTCGTATATGCTTATTCGATTCCTTTGGCAGGTATTGTTCTCGATTCGGGTGATGGTGTGAGCCACACAGTCCCGATATACGAGGGCTATTCTCTACCACACGCGATTCTCCGTCTCGATCTTGCGGGCCGTGACCTAACAGACGGCCTGATGAAGATACTCACAGAGAGAGGCTACTCTTTCACCACCACAGCCGAACGAGAAATCGTGAGAGACATCAAGGAGAAGCTAGCCTACATTGCCCTAGACTACGAGCAAGAGCTCGAAACAGCAAAAACAAGCTCGTCCGTGGAGAAGAACTACGAGCTGCCCGACGGGCAGGTCATCACTATCGGTGCGGAAAGATTCCGTTGCCCTGAGGTTCTTTTCCAGCCTTCCATGATCGGAATGGAAGCTGCCGGAATTCACGAGACCACGTATAACTCGATCATGAAGTGTGATGTTGATATTAGGAAGGACTTGTACGGAAACATTGTACTTAGTGGTGGGTCCACTATGTTCCCTGGTATTGCTGACCGAATGAGTAAGGAAATTACGGCTTTAGCCCCGAGTAGTATGAAGATTAAGGTGGTGGCCCCACCTGAGAGGAAGTACAGTGTCTGGATTGGTGGCTCTATTTTGGCCTCCCTCAGCACATTCCAGCAGGTGTATATATATATATATATATATTATGATTAACATTTAACTGATCAAGAAACCATTTTTAAGGAAAAAAAACTGAAATATTCTTGTGATTGTAGATGTGGATAGCGAAAGCAGAGTACGACGAATCCGGGCCGTCGATTGTTCACAGGAAGTGCTTCTAAGATGAATGATGAAGAGAGAGTGAATTATACAAACTATTTATGCTATTTCAGTTGCTTTTTGAATTTTTGAATTTTTTTTAAAGATGTGAAGAATGGATCTTTTTCATTTTCTTTTTCTTATTTATATTTTGTCTTCTAGAAAACCTGTTTTTTGTATTTCTATTATGGTGATTTGAGTTTTTGGTTGAAGGTGACTTGTTGGATTTAATAATCAGCATATTAACTTAGACTGATTTACTGGTTCGATTATTGTAGTAAATGAGACGATACTCTGTATTTGCTTCGAATGTTAAAGAAAACGGCATATCGAAAGTTTATATACGACTCTATCAAGACAACCGAGTATGACCTTACAAACGATAATGTGACAGTTAATATCACTAATTTCTTTCGTGCACAACCAATTCGTCGAAAAGGGATTATCAAACTATTAAAACAAGCCTAGTTTTACAAAGAACCAACAAATAAACCAAGAATCGTGACATTGGTTAAAGGAAGCCGATCGATGCAATAACATTATTACCGTTAACTATGAGTCGTCTATTAGTCGTTTATGGCGGTTATAGTGCTTCTCCATCAAAACCCTCGAAGCCCCTTCCACGGTTCTTCGCCACGTCTGCTCAAAAATATATAAGTTCAATGTCACAAGTCATAATAAAAAGATTGAATTTTTATTTCTATAAATGCAATAAATATGATTTGATAGATTAGAGATTATCTAAGTATGAAAGATTAATGAATGAATTAATTAATTACCTTCCCAAGTGCAGTGATGATGGATTTGTTCTTGATATCCCTGGCTCTGATCTTGGCCCTACAAATCCCGAGCTTCCGAATCAAAGCCGTCGATTTGCGGGGAGCTGCCAGTTGAGGTGGAAGAAGTGATTTTCTCTCTCCTAAAATCTTGTTGTTACCACGTTTTGATTCTTTCCTAATTTCTTGGCTTGTTTTAGCTCGTTTAGCCAATCTCAAATCTTTAGCTGATGAAGATTTGTCGTTCGAATCGGTACCCACCTCGGCGAACTTCCGCAGCAGCTGGTCGGAGGATGATTTTGCCACGTGCTGAACTCTGCTTGCCGTACTATTATTATTAGGATTAGTATTTTCCATGGATCGATGTATATCTTAGAGAGAGAAACTGTAGAGAGAGATGAAATTGGGGAAGTATGAAATTGTAGAGAGAGAGAGATGAACGTGAGTTGGATTATTAAGGGAGGGAAAAGAAAAGGACCGTTAAATGGGCGGTGGGGGGTTTTGATTTGATTATTAGAAGCACTGGAAATATAGCCGTTACCACATGAAATTCTATGCATAAATTATTGTGTATGGAGTGTTTATTATGGACCCATGTTCTTTGCTGACAGCGTTTCATTTACTACAATATTTGCCAACTTAAATATAATACAATATTTGCATGAAAATTACATTTTGGTCCTTATATTATACACAAAAATCGATTTTAGTCCCTAAAATGTTTTTTGCCATGAAATTAGTCCTCAAATAAATTATTTTTCTACACTTTTAGTCCGGCGTTTGATTTAGGAATTAGTTTGGACGGAAACGCACGTGACCGAACCGTGCACTTCAACCCCCTCGTTTTACGTATATTGTTTATTTAGCCTCGATATCACTTTATTTTTTACAATTTCGTTAAATGAAAATCAAACCACCTTCTCCTAGGGTATTTTAGTCATTTCGCATTTTCGGATTTTATTTTCTTCGGGCAAAATTTTATTTATGTATGTAGGAAATACATAATCATGATAATCTCCAATCATCAATTGACCAAGCTACAAACAATACTAACATTCTAGAACTTGGCTTGGAGACCTTGCACAATCTTCTTATCCAACTGAAAAGCCCTTGACAAATAATCGGTATTAATAGCGGGCTTCGCACCGAAAACGGCATTCGAAATTACGGTTATACCCGCATTCTGGCTATTCACGATACCAAACGCGACCGTTTTACCCTTGCCCACATTTCGCTGGTAGTGAACAAGTCCAACGGGGACGACAAAGGCGTCGCCCTTTTCGAGAACCTTGCTGTAATGCTTGTAGTTAGGGTACGAGGTAACGAAGCCTACTTCTAGAGAACCTTCTAGAACAGTCAAGATCTCGGTACCCCTAGGGTGGAGATGAGGTGGCACGAAGCCACCTGGCGAGAAGTCGAGCCGAGCCACTGTCAAGCCGAGTGTGTTGAGCCCCGGAACTCGAGCCACGTTCATGGGGATCACGGACGAGCCGTAAGCGTTGGATGTGTTTCCGGCTGAATTGAACCCTCTAAAGAAGAAATCATCCGCTACAACGGTTGCAGGATCCTTGCATGGTAGACCGTTGATTCTCACTGATCCAAAAACAAAATATAATTAATAATTAAGTAAAAATTAAAAATCATATATAAAAATTAATTAATAATTATTACCGGTGCTACGGAGGTCTGCGACGCAGAAATCTTGGAGTGGACTAGTATCGAAGGCGTAAGAGATACCGACGAAACCGAGGGCTAAAATGCAAAAGAAGATTGAATTTTGTGCCATTTTGTAATTAATTAAAGTGGAGTTGATGAAAATTTGTGGTGATGAGCTATTTATATATAGGTTCTCTCGAGCGATAATATAATATGCGTTTATTCTTGCCTTGATTTTCTCTTTTATTTATGGAATTATTTTTATGTGTGTTAATTACATTGCTAAAATTCTGAGATTACCATCTAAATAATTAATCAAGTCGGTTTAATTACAATTAGATAATTTTTTTCATTTTCTTTTTTCAAGATCCAATTCTCTTAATTACCAGCAGCATAATAAATATATATAACTGTCATTTAAGTTTTGTTTAGCAATTGGTTAATATTTTTTGTTAATGTGCAATTAATATAATTAATCACCAAACAGATAATTTCAAACAGTATACTCATGGTGCATGCATGAAATTCAGATTAAAATTAAATTAGCATTTATTGACCATTTCTTAGCAAAATATTTAATCATGAGTCACATTCTGCAGTCCTCAATTGCAAATTCTTTACTATTGTTTGGAAGTTTCTTGCAAACATTTCCCCAAGTGCCAGGCCGGCTTTTCCGAGTATCGTTCGTAAGAAGAGATAGCTGAAAGATAATCGATTTTTCGTCTATAAATACTGAATTTTGCTAGCTACAAATGTACTTCATCACTAAAAAAAAAACATTCATTCTTAGTTGTTTTTTTTTCGCAAAATTAATTAATTCATAAATCAGATTAATCATGGCGAATCAGATTATCTTATTGATCAGCGTTATAGCCCTTTCGTTTGCGTTGGTCGCATTCGCATTTGAGCCGAGTCCGTTGCAAGATTTCTGTGTCGCAGATTCACTTAGCTCGGGTAAAACTACTCATTTTCTACTACTTTCTAGAAATTTTCGACTGGTTTTCGATTAGTACTAAACATACATTATATACAATATATACATATATATATGAAATTGTGTGTGTTTAATTTTTCAGCAAGAGTGAATGGGCAAGCATGTAAGAACCCTGCATCAGTTGGAGCAAGCGATTTCTCCTTCAGCGGGCTCCACTTACCCGGAAACACATCAAACCCTAACGGCTCGAAAGTGACACCTGTCACAGTATCGCAACTGCCAGGCCTCAACACGCTCGGAATCTCCATGGTCCGTATCGACTACGCACCGTGGGGTACTAATCCTCCGCACACTCACCCAAGAGCCACTGAGATCCTGACAGTTGTTGAAGGCTCGATCCAGGTCGGGTTCGTGACGTCAAATCCCGGAAATGCCCTTATTACAAAGACCCTCCAGAAGGGTGATGTGTTCGTTTTTCCGGTGGGGCTCGTGCATTTTCAGAGAAACGTCGGGAACGGAAACGCCGTTGCTATAGCGGCGTTGAGCAGTCAGAATCCTGGAGTGATTACTGTCGCTAATGCTGTTTTCGGATCTAATCCCGCTATTAGTGCTGATATTCTTGCTAAGGCGTTTCAGGTTGATACGAGTGTTGTCGATCAACTACAAGCAAAGTTCTAGAAATGGCATCAACTGGGAATATTCCGTCGCTTCTGATCAAGTTTCCATGCTTTGTTTATTGTTGTTGAATTTTTTTATTTTTTTTTCGTGTGTGACATAATTTGTAAGTTTCAGTTGTTTGGTTTTCGAATTTGACAATTTTTATTGAGTAGCGTACTAGCGATTCTTCGTCGTAATTTTGTTTAAGTTCTTTTCGATCTATATAATGCAAGAATCTTCAGTTGCTGTAATAAAAACACAAAAAGAGCTAAAGAAAAACAATTATAAAAAAAAAAAGAAAATCAAAATGTAATTACAGAATTTGTATGTCTAAAAATCAATTTTTCTAGAATAAAGTTTCAGCAAAAAGGAAATTTAGGAAGATCTGTTATGTGAAATGTACAGTGATTAGTACAATAAGAAATCTAGAGAAAAACTGCGGTAAGTGGGACCCGTATTTTCGCTTACTAATCGAACTGAGTCCCGAAACTGAGAGCATGGCACTCGAGATTCTTCAAGTTCATCTGCACAGTCAGGAAAATATGAAATAAATTAAGTTTCATATTCATCAGATTTCTTGCAATGTGTTTTTTTATTATTTAATAATATTTTTTTCCGGAACTTACCACCACGGCGGTTCCTGTTTCAGCGAATCTAGGAATTGAAATGAGCCTCACCACCTGGTTGTCCGATCCTGCAGTTTAATTTAACGCAGCCAATTATATTTATATCCTTTCAATAGTTTCAACGACGAATAATAAAATAAAGAAATCTTACCCTGGATCAAGCTAGTCACGTATTTATCTTGATTACCGATAAAATATACATGAGGACACGCCTCAACGAAAAATGGATCTCTATCGGTAAAAGGATAACACCCTGCATAAACAAAACGCTGAGTTCGAACATACGAAATTACGGAATGAATATAAAAAAAAAATTTAGAAAGATAACATTTTTATTTTAGAAACGACAAAAGCCTTACCTAGCGTATTTGGCGATGTTGGAGCCATGTGCCTCCATTTCAATGTCCTTTCCAAGAAGTCAATTCTACTCGAGGCATCAGAATATATTGCAAGATTATCGATGTTTTGTCCTGATGTACCAAGAAACCTACGGAAAGCAACTAGAATTAGAAACTTATTTATTATTTTTTATTTAAAAAAAACGAGAAGAAGAAGAAAGAGAGCGTATCTTACCTGACATTGTCCAGCTCAAAGGAATGAGGGTTAGTGCAAGATCTGAAAGTGTTATAAGCGGCCGATCCAGGAAAAAGGCATTTGTGCAGAGGCTTACGAGTAATAAAAAAAATAAAAAATGAAGTTAGTAATTATTAATACAGTCAGCAAAATTCGATAAATTGAAAAAGATACCTGTTGCGGCAAAGCGAAATTTGCAGGGTCACTTGTTCCTGGCATTATATCTAAAGGTATGCCTGCAGCAATCTGAGTCAGAAGGATATCGAGTTCTTTTGTGGGTTCTGATAGTTTAGACTGTTCTTTCGAACCCAAGTTCTGCAATAATACAGATAATATAAAGATTAGTACCTACAAAATACGTTGACGGCAGGAAATTTCTTCTTACGATAAACTTTTTGAGGATCGAAGAAATTACCTGACCGTTGAAAAGCCCACGAGGAAACTCGACAGAATTACCAGCTATGACAACTTGAACGATTTTAGCTGCAATGCCTTGTTCCTGTTGCAACGGGAAATTATAACTTGTGCAATATTAGATAGATTATTAAATTATTAGAATTTATGAAGGGCAAAACACTTTAACCAAAAAATGAAACCTTTTCATCCCCTAAATGTCCAGTTATATGGTCGACAAAAAGCTGAAACTGGAGAGGATTTGCAGAGCTGCTGCCCACACTCAACCCCGATACAAAAACAACATATTTATCGTCACCTGTTACAAAAATAACATATTTACCCCAGGAAAATTTATAATCCCAAATCTCGAGACCTCAAAATAAAAATGCTTAAATAAGTTAAAACTCACCATTTGGATTAAGTGGACGATCTATTTGGGGAGGAAGGCCAGCTTCTAATATATCTTCAACCATAAAATCTCCTGCCCCGGTTTCTTTTCCATGCAACGCAACCACTAGACCTATAAAAGATCGTACAAAATTTATTAAATCAAACGTTCACCTAATTTCCTCTATAATAGCAAGTAGTCGGCTTTACCTGTTACATATACAGAAGGTACAAGAATTGTGCCACGGAGTTTAACTCTTCCACTCTCGTCTTCAAGTATTAGATAATCGTCTGAGTGCATGAAGTTATGTGGTTTCACAAGTGGGCTCGCTGACCTCTGAATTCAATACAGATAGTTGACTCAATATGGAGAATTTGAGCTTAAAATGGTCAAAAACAGAAAAAAGAGAGAGAGAGAAATTACAGACAGTTGACTAATAATATTTCCGTACCTCCTTTGAATACTCATCGAGTATGGTAGGTTTAAGCTTCATGTGCTTGAAAAGGGTTCCGACAATAATGCACTCTTTTCCTTGTTCCAGTCCTAACACAGTACAAACTGCAGCATATAAAAGTGTAAGGTTTACTGAATACTGCTACATACAAGTTGAAATTTTTGTGAAGTGCTACGATAAAACGCACAGACCAACATATTCAAGAACAGAGATTCATAACTAAGTTTGGGAATTCTAGAACAAGGAAAATCAAATTTATTTTGTCCCTCAAAATTTACCAAGAATCGGGGACCACTATTATGTTCATCCCTCTGCAAATAACCGATTGAAAGAAACTTTTAAGTGAATCTAAAAACCAAAACATAACAAAGATTAAGACGCAAGAAGCTTTCAGTTACTATCTACCATAGCTGAACCAGCAAATCGTTCAATATGATTTCACTAGAAAAAGTCACACCAAAACAGGACAAAGAAGCAGGAAAGATGGCTACTCATCTCCCCGTTTTTTTCCCCTCGTGTTCCATCCTTCGTGTTACCAATATATACAGTAAAAAATAGTATCCAAACTGATCTTAGATGAAATATAGCAGTTCCAAGTACATTTGACCAAAATTTCGCAAAAAAAAAAAAAAAAAACAGATTGCAAAATCTATTAATTAATCGAAAGCTTAATCAACTTGAACCCAAGAAAACCACAATAAATTTGCTTCAATAAAATTCTAACTATTTCAGACAAATTATTAACTCACTACAAAAAAAAGAAAAAAGGAAAAAAAGGAAAATCACTAGTAAGGAAATGCAAGGTAATTGTATGAAAATAATAAATTCAGAAACTTGAGATGAAAATGACCTAGAATTTATAAATAAAGAAGGATACCTACCTGGCAAATGAGGTTTCCAGGTGGGGATGAGAGAGTAAAGGAGAGTTCTCATAAGATGAAGTCTTGCAAAGTATATTTGACTGTACTGTTGCCCTCTGTACATCTCCTTCTGTATCTCAAAGCTCTCATCCTGCAAATCAATTATGTAAAATTATCCCCAAAAAAAAAAGAGGGGAAAAATTTGCAGAAGTGGAAATCGAGAAAAAATGGCAGAAAATGGAGAATTGTTTCTGGTTTTTTACCAGAGATTTGTAGATGGATTGTTTTCTCTCGACGACGCCGTTTCCTGAGTCGACTTCCATCGGTGCTGCTCCCATGGCGGATGGCGGGAAAATTCGCTGTACTGTGACGAATAATTAATTTGGCCCTAGATTATAAAGAGGTCGAGTTAGGCAGGGGTAGCAATTACAAAAATGGAAAAGAAAAGGGACTAAAGTGTAAATAGTATGTTTATTCATTAATTACAGTTTGACCAAGCAGCCTTCCATGAAATTTCTTCGACTGTATAACCAAAATTCGTGAAGAAACCCCAAAAAGCAAAAAACTTGGTGGTGGGGTTTTTCAAGTAAGGAGATGGACACTCACTCGCGCTTCCCACGCGCCGATAATCGGAACGATGCGTTTGACCACCGTACGCCCGCCGCCGATTCTCCGAGATCGTACACCGGCGATATCAATTTCGGGGAAAGCACGGATCGCCGATTCGCATTCTCCCGTCAATCTTCGTTGCACCAAAAGGCCGCCGCGGAGCCTCACACGCCGCGGCCTTTCCTCTCGCGCAGCGTCTCCTGCATAGATATTCCGCCGGGCAGTTACCCGCCGGACTCTGGGGTTTCGTACCTGAAGGAGATTGATGATAGGTTCTCGGCGTTTTCGTTTGTTTCGTTGATTTTGGGCGGATTGAGGTCTGGAAACAAGCAGATGAGGCGATTGTTCGTGTTGATCTCGCTTAATGTTGCTTATTCGACTGCTGAATTGTTTATTGGCCTATTTTCGGGACGAATTGGTATGAATGAATGAATGATTAGCTTTGTTTTGGTACTTTTGTTTCACTGTCAAATTTTCATGATGTTTGGGTAGCAATAATTGATTTATTAAAGGAGTAATGAGCTTCGATTCTTTCTCCAAATTCGTTTAGAAGGATACGATCTTCGAAGATTTATGGTTCCGAACTGCATTGCATGTAGAACAAGTACAATGAATTCTGATTATTGCATTTGCACTTTATCTTTGTTTGTAGAGTTTTATAAATCCTTTGCCAAATCAACTATCAAATGACTTGTCGAGTAAATGACAAGAGATAGATTTCTTTGTTGAATTTTTTAGAGATTTATATCTTCTTAAATCTACATTTTGTATTGATGTGATTTCAGGGTTGGTATCCGATGCATTTCATTTGACATTCGGGTGTGGTCTCTTGTCATTTTCGTTGTTCGCAATGGCTGCTTCTGGACAACGGCCTGATCGCACATACACATATGGGTAGGATTTGATACGTCTATCTTGTACCCTCCTTAACAGAATTAGTTAACCTTTACTCAGTGTGTTTTGATGCAGTTTTATGTGACAATAGAGGCGTTAATTGTATTAAAAAAAAATTATTTATTAAGTTGAGTAACGTCACGTTTATATGCACAAAATTCATTTATTTCCTCTTGTTTTACTCAACAGGTATAAAAGGCTAGAAGTTTTATCTGCGTTTACCAATGCTGTAAGTACTCTGTGTCTGTACTTATCTGTTGATTGTGAATTCTTAATGTTGTGTCTTGTTGAAAAAATGTTGGAATTCGCAATAATTTTTACAGTTTGTTGTCTTTGAGTTTTGTGTAACGAGTTCGTATAATATTGTGCATAATAAACTCCGTTTCTGCCTCTCTCCCTCGCCCTCACTCACTCACTGTGTGGTGCTTGTGTAGACAGCTATTTCTTTTGTTTATGTCATTCTCCTTAGCTGTGGAAGCACTTCACGCGTTCATACAAGATGAATCTGAGCACAAGTAAGTTTTCATTTTATTTTGTTGCTATATATTCGAAAATGTATACAAAAATAGGAAATGAAGAAAAATATAGTGCACATGCCAATTCTGTACGGGTTGCTCTACCACATGTTCGAGTGAAAGCTCTGTTGTATTTAATTATGTTATCATTATCTGCATTCTCTTTTTTATATTCAAATAGTTAGTTTATCTATATGTTAATATTGGTTTCTGATCTGTTTTTAGGCATTACTTGATCGTCTCAGCTGTCACAAATTTGCTGGTAAATCTTATCGGCATTTGGTTCTTCAGGAACTACGCCCGAGTTAATCTTGGTGCGCTAAATTTCATATTTTTCGTGTTTTACTTTTAAAATTTTCCTTGAAATTCTCGTTTTATTGTTTACATTTCTGTATTACTTAATTATGTAACATGGGTGTTTCTATTTTCTCCTGCAGCGTACAGAAAAGCCGAAGATATGAACTATCACTCTGTTTGCTTACATGTTATAGCTGATTCCATTCGCAGGTATGAGAAAAAACGCATACGTAATTGTTTTCATTATTTTCTGGAAAAAATAATTCTGTGTTGGTAACTGTACTTTTAGTATATTAAGCTGCTGTAATTGTTTTCTCAGTGCAGGGCTAATTCTCGCATCGTGGATGCTTAGCCTTGGGTAATTTGATTCAATCGAACACAGATATGTTTTAATTACAGTTCTATTCACTAATCGCAACAATGCAGAGCTGTTTTATTAATTGTTTTACCTTATTATTGATGTGTAGGGTTAAAAATGCTGAAGTACTGTGTTTGGGACTAGTTTCATTCACAGTTTTCATGATTGTGATGCCTCTTTTTAAAGCATCGGGTGGTGTTTTGCTACAGATGGCACCCCCTAGTGTTCCCTCTTCAGCTTTGAGCAAATGCCGCAGACAGGTAGATGTCAATTACGCACACACACACACACACGCACACGCACACGCGCACACACACACACACACACATACACGCACTATATATATATAGTGCTGAGTCATATTCGAGAATGTGGGTTCATGCGAATGTGTTATAATTTATTAGGTTAGTTCGCGGGAAGACGTTGAAGAGGTTTCTCAGGCTCGTTTCTGGGAAGTAGTGCCAGGTCATGTTGTTGGATCTATTTCACTACAGGTATGGATAGGAACATTGATGATCTGATTAATATTACATAAACCCGAGATGAAAGATTGAACTTGTTTTTTTCATTACTTTGATCTCGATTGTTGGACGCATCCAGGTGAAATCGGGAATGGATGATCAGCCGATACTCCAATATGTTCATGGTGTGTACCATGAACTCGGAGTACAGGATTTGACTGTACAAACTGAATATGCTTGACTCACCTTTACAAACCCTTTGATCAGTTTAAAGAATATGATACAGCTGTAAGAACTTGATGTAGTAACGAGTAGATTCTTGATCTCGTTTTAGTTTTTATCTTGTAATTATTTGACAATTTTGTAGATTTTATAATATTTGGTTGTGTTGCGCAGCAACACTGGTTTATGAATAAGTGTAATAAAACATAATTGAATTTTAGATGTTTCTTATTTCCTTTTTGGTTCCTTTTTTTTCTTAAATATAGAATTCCATAAAATTGGAATTAAAATTGATTTTTTAATTCCATAATTGCAAAAACTCCATAAATTGTATAAATTTTAATTTTTTTGAAAATTTTAGAACTGATTTTTAAATTCAAAAAAAGGCTAAAATTTTCCAACGTGCACAATTAAACAAAAAACCAAAGCCAAAGTGCAGCATAGAATATAAATCAATTTTCATCATCATCATTTTCTGGGAAACAAGAAGCATTCTGGTGTCTGAGTTTTCAAACTATTTGAGCTTTTTCAATCCTCGACTTGAAGAAGCACGATTTTGCCATGCTACGAACCACACAGACACAGTTATGTTTGTTACAGAAATATTATCGCGTGTTAATAGTGCATTCCTATTACTTATTTCTATGACATTTATACAACACAAAAACTAGTCACCATGCACTAAAGTTTTATTGTATATAACACTCGAAAAATACCAACAGCAAGAAGCGGAAGTTCTCCAGTAGAGCAACAACGCTGCTACTTCTTCCCGAGTTGACTGTTGAGAAACTCCAGTACCGAAAGGCGCTGCAACCAATAAGACCTCTAATCAAATTCAAATTTTAAAGAAATTCGATCTGCTATATTTTACACGAGTATTCGAATAGTGAAAAAAAAATACTAATTCATACCCGTTGTTCGAGGCTAACATCTTCAGCCTTTACCGTTAACGATTCCAACAATTTAATAGCCTCTTGAAAATTAGCTGTTGCTTTATCCTCATTCTCCAGATTTTTATCCACGTCAGCGACTTTAGCAAGAGATATAGCCACATCTATGACCTAGATTTACGAGAAATGTCGAAAGTGAATTACAAGGAAAAAGCAGAGTTATGATTTTAATTTTCAACAAAAAAAATAAAAAATAAAAAACCCCATGATTATAACTGTTGCATCACTATTCTAATACCGAGTTAGTACTTAAATCAAGAAGGCACATGTAAATACATATAAGCAAGAATTTAGTGTATAGGCAAAGAGCCCCTAATTAGAAGATGTTGTTTATTTACCTATTCTCCCAAGATTCAATCCATCGATCCAGTTCTAAAATTATTCCATTTTATCGAGTGATAAATACGCCAAAAGATTCCATTTTAAGACTATATATACCACAGAAAAAATAGCATAAAAGGTTTTTGAAGTTTGCTCACTTGAGAAGGAACGGCTGAATGATGGTTGATAGCATTTCGGCGAACATCCAAAGCCTGGAAATAATACGACCGTGCAGCACTTAAATCCCCCTCATAGTATTTCAGGTCTCCAATTTTATTCAACGAAACCGAAAGTGTATGTGTTATCTGCACATATTAAAAAAAAAAAAAAAACAGACATTACATCGAGCCGCGTTTTTTAAAGAAAGTAATGTTAATAATTTCGAAGCTGAAAAAGTCATAAGCACCTACCTCCAAATCATCCTTGGGCAATTTCATAAGGAAATTGACACTTTCTTCAAAGTAGGAAATTGCGGAACTAGCATCCCCGGTACTTCGACTGTTATAACCAGAAAACCCAATATAATGATTTTCAATTCAATAGAGTTTCCCGAAACAATAATATTGAATAACAAATAAATTGGGATGACGTACCAGCAGTCACCAAGCATACCAAAAACGGCACCAAGCTGAGAGCATAACTCAGGGGTATTTCCTGTCATTTCCAATTGTTCTCTAACATCTTCGGCACACACACTAAGTCTTGATTTTGCACTTTCTATGTTATTAGCACGAAGTGCCTATACATAAAACATAAGAAACAATAATTAATCGCAAGTGGGGCAAGACACAAAAGCTAATTGAGCAATTTTATGTGGAAGAAGAAGATAGTAAGAGTCTAAAATTTGTGTTAAATTATGCTTCATTCGGTTGGTAAAATAAGTCATGATTAATTTAATGAGCTTTATCTATTCCAATTATACAATTGGATTATCTTGGCTAATTTTATCTTTGAAACCAAACACTCACCCTCATAGCCTGCTGCATCAAGAAAGAGCCTCGTTCGACTGAAACATCCTCGTATATTATTTGTTTCTTGTCACCTTCCTTGTCACTATCAACTTGTGACCTCTTAATCCTTGCATGACCTTCGATGAAACGATCGACAACACTCTGAAGATCCAAATCATCCTCGATTTTCTCAATGTCGGCACCGCATAAAGGACAATCCTTGAACCTTGAAATGCATGCTCTGTTTTTTTTTTTCAATAAAAAGGGGCTCGTCAAAGAAAGCAACGTTGGCATATAAAATGCTCAAAAGAGAGAACACATTTTCACTTACTTGCAATATACATGGGAACAAGGCATGCATTTGCTGCACTGGAAAAGAAGTGCTTGGCATATCATGCAGCTGAGAGGGCCTAATTTAAATGTCTGAGAATCGTATCCGAAAGGGCATTTTGGGGAAATTGCACCTTCTTGTTGAGACTTGCTATCGTTGACTGTCTGCTGTTTATTTTGGTTTTCACCGGGTCTCTTGCACGATGCATCATCGGGGCGAGAAGCCTTTGTAAAAGGACAAACAGGTGTCATCTTTGATTTTTTAACCTGCATCAAGAAAATGATTATACTTCCTGAATTACAAGTAATATACATTCTAAAGCCTAACGTAATTGTATTTAGATAACCATGATCGCTTCGGAATTAAGATAAAAGAAGCTCGTGCTGAAACTTATACACAGTTATCCACCGATTCTAAAAGCTAGGAATAACCCAATCTCTCGTTTTACAAGAAGATGCACCGCAGGCCCGCAACCTAAATATAAGTTCGAAAAAATTCACAATATCGGACGAATACAAAATTAGCACGCCGCACAACTTCTTTTGCAATCAATCAAGAAAACATATGCATACAATACATCCAATTATCTAAATATCTACCAAATGCATGCCTAATCTCATCTAAGGTATGCTATCTTGATTATATTGCTCAACAACCGGTAATCAAAAGTAACTGTAGCTCAATCGGAAATATCATTTATCAGAACCTAAAATCAGATAGAATCCACCCATAAATTGCCATCATTTCTAAGTCAATAATAGCCCAATAGCACACTTGCAGAAGTCTCCACTTTAGGTTAAGAAAATCCTAATTAAATTTATGACTTTTGAGCTAAGAAAACTCTTTCTTCATGACAAACCAATGAAAACAACAACAAATGGAGGCATTACTGATACCAATTCAATAAATTCTGCAATCCCGATTCGAAATTGAGAAAAAATAACGCCAGCACTCAATCAAACAAGAATCGGATATTGAAATCAAATAAATGAGAAAGTCAGATACAAAAAATAAATAATTATTGCGCACGAATAGGGTAATCGCCATCGCCACATACCTGAATTTTTCACCTTTAATTGGAATTTTTTTCCGTTTTGTTTCAGATTGTTTGATTGTTTGATTACCAGAGTATAACAACACTAAATTTGTGTGGTCTAAATGGGGAAATATTCTCAAAGTATCAGAGCCTGGAAGAGAGAGAAATGGAATGGGTTGAGAAGGTGGAGAAATATGTGATGACTGATGAGAGAGAAACTCTTCTTTTTTAAAATATTTATTTATCATTATTTCTTGTTGTGTAAATTTTGATTTTATCCATAAATAATTAAATATAAAGACTATTTCCAGTTGGGCCTAAAATCCAGTGGCCCAATTATTTATATCCACTTATAATGGGCCATCCTTTCAAACTATAATATTTTGTCCAAACTTCGGCCCAATTAATAAAATTTAGAAAGCAAACTAATTAAAATGTATTTTAATATTAATAGGGATGTAACAGAGAGCTGCACGGCGAAGAGCCCATCGCGGCTGAGGACGTCTTGGTGTGGAGCCAGCGCTACATGGATTCGATTTCGACCCGACGAGGGTGTTATCAAAGTCAATTTCGATGCGGCGATTCCAAGGGGGGAAGATTACTACTCGGTGGCTAGCTATGGTTGCCCGGGACTGGAATGACGTATCTCTCTGGTGGGCTGTTAGACCAATTAAAGGACGTCCTAAAGTTATGGAATGCGAAGCACGTGCGGCGCCCGAAGCAATGATGCAAGGCTCAGGCTCAGGGTTGCTACTCTATTGTGTTGGAGGGGGATAGCCTCCAAGTGATCGAATCTCTCAAAACCGGAATATCTCCAATGTCTTCTTATGGTGCATTTATAGAAAATATTTAGCGATGGCTGGTTCATTTCACTTTTGCGAATTTTCTTTTGTTAAGCGATCCAGAAATCAATTAGCTTATGGATTAGCCTCTAGCTTTGATTTATTTAAGGTGTAATGAAGGTCCTACCCTTCCTTCTGCTTTAGCTTTTTATGCCCAATAAATGTCTCTTCCTTTCAAAAAAAAAAAAGGGATGTAAATGAATCGAAACGAGTTGAACGTTTGTTTGAGTTTATTTGAATTTTTATCGAGCTTTTTAAAATTGAGTTTAGGTTTGTTTTGATAAGCAATCGTTTCGAGCTGAAACAAGCTTCAATCAAGCTGAATGCGAATCGAGGTTGAATAGTATGTTTTTTTTTTCTTTTTCTTTTCTAATTGATAAGCTCGAGATTGAGTCGAGCTTAACAACTTATCAAATTAAATAAAAAATACAATATGATTTTCATTTAAGAACAAAAATCCGCTTTGAGGTTTGGCATTATTGAAAATAAAATTAAATACAAAACAAATACGTAGAATAACATTTAATCAAGGCATATAATACATGAAAATATATTTTAAAAAAAAATACATACATACATACATACGTAATTACAATGCTAAGTTGTTTATTAATCCACCACTAATCTGGGTTTAAACATGGAGTAATTATTAATAAGGATTGTAAGCAATCATGTTTGCCAATGCGTGAGCCATGTTATACTCCATCCTCATCTGAGCAATTCCGAGCATGATTTCCTCCGGCGTAAGCTCCGCCTCCTGCGGTGGTGTCTGATTCGCCGCCGGACGAGCGACGGCCGGAGTTTGATTCTCCGGCTGATTATCCCCATAAAACCCCGGTTTCACCTCGCTCGTAGCGCAAAAAGTATGAACCCTAAAATCGCACTCTGGCTTCTCGCACGCGTAAGACCAATTCTTACAGCTCAATTCCTTCCGGCACAGTTTGCAGAAATCCGGACTGTGTGGCTTCTCAGGTGTCAATCCGAGATGCACTTCGTGGTGGTGTGCGTTGTGGATCACCGTCGGCGGCAAAAACGCGCAGTTGATGTGTAGATCCACCTCGCAGAGCGGGCACGAGTATGAGAAGGCGGTTCCCGGCGAGCCGCAGGCGTCGCAGATGAACGCGCCGCTGCAGTAGGTTGGGATCGGGACGAGCACGAGTGGGTGGGTGGGATGGGAGGGGTGCTTCACGTACCGATTCGCGTTTCCGCAGTGCTCGTGGAGGAAGAATTTGCAGCTCCAGCAGGTAAAAATCGAGTCTTTTACGCATGGTAAATTGCATCCGTTGCACTGAAATTGCTCCCCTGGTTGAATTTTGTGGAGAATCAAAGGGTGCTGGTGGCTAAAATGCTTGTACTCCATTTTTTTTTTTTTTGTTGTTTTCCCCCTTTCCTTCAATTTGTGATGGTTTTAGTTTCTTTCTTGGAGGAATAAGTGAATTTAACAAGCTATTACATGTTTTAACGAGTCAATTCTTGTGTAACAAGTCATGAGATTTGGTGAAAAACTGATGACAAATTGTAATTTTTTGCAGAAAAATATTAGGCATTGACTTGAGAGATCATTACATACCAACCACTACATTTTGTAGAAGGATTCTTTATTAATCCACCATCAGCAAAGAATTGACTTCCAAGATTTGAAAAAAAGAACGGGACTAATTTTTCGGCGGAGCAAACATCTGATTCAATTGTTGAGCCATTTGCATCTGCATCTGAATTTTAAACATCTCAGCAAGAACATCCTCAGCTGTCGGGGCACTGTCCGAAGCCGGGGCCTGCACTTCGCTGTCCGGTTCATCGTCCACATACTGACTCGGGTTCACCTCAGTAGTACCACAAAACGTATGAACCCTAAAATCGCACTCCTCTTTATCGCAAACGTATCTCCAGTACTTACAAGACACCTCATTCGAGCAGATCTTGCAGTACTGTGTGGGGGCCTCGGTGATCTGCGATCCAAGTCTGAGAAACAGCTCGTGCGGGTGGTTGACGTGGCTCACTTTCAGAGGCAAGTACGCGCACGGCACGTGGAGGTCGATTTCGCAGAGTGGGCAGCAGTAGGATAGGGCGGTGCCGGGCCTACCGCAGCAGTTGCAAAGGAAGGTGGCGCTGCAGTAGGTGGGGGCCACCATGAGTACGAGTGGGTGCGGCGCGTGTGCTGGGTGTTTCACGTACCTGTTGGCATTGCCACAGTGCTCGTGGAGGAAGAAGCTGCACATCCAGCACGCGAAAATGGAGTCCTTCTGGCAGGGTAAATGGCAGCCGTTGCATTGGAATTGCTGACCTGGCTCTACTCTGTAGAGGGTTAAGTTGTGCTGGTGGCTGAAATGTTTGTACTCCATTCTTTTTCTGGTTCTTCTGATTGAGAAAATATGTATTTATATATAATGGAAAGTCAAAGAGAAGACCATTTCAGTTTGGTGGGGATAAAAATGGTGGCCTGGTTAATCTTATTACAGAATATTAGGGAGTTGACTTGGACGGAAACTTCACAGAAGTACAGGCTTGCATGTAAGTTGACTTTAAAGCGGCATCTCAGGTCAACCATCTCTATTTGCTTGGTTGTTGTCATATGTATTCTACACGTTTTGTCAACTGTTATATTCTTGATTCTAGGCAATAACATGTGCAAATGAAGACTGAATATCTATGGCTAATAAATCGTGGAGGAATTGAGGTATATTAAAGAAAAAATCGATTTTGGTACGAGAATTGATAAATCGGCCTGCTGCAAATCAAGACTTGGTCATCTATAGCTGGTTTTTGGTATATATTTAATTGCAGAAGCTTACATTTGGTTGTTTCTTGTGATTCTCTTGGTTCTATCACTACATGCTTGACAAATGGATAACAGTGAACCGCAAAACGAAATGAATGATCACAATATAAATATTCGCCTAAATTTAGTCTTAAATCTTCACACGAAAAAGACGAACTTCTATTTCTTTTTGATTGATTTTTTTGCCAGCGTGAGGATTGAAAAAGAAGATGGAAGAGCCATCGGAGTACTCAAAACATTTTAGTCATGAACATTCACTAGAGTACGTCAAATCGAGTTATGATGGAGATTGTATTTGTTCGGGATGTGAAATTACTATTACGCCCAACAAATTCTTCTATCACTGCAGAGATTGCAAATTCTCCCTCCACAGGGTATGTTACGGTATGCCTAAAAAGGTCATGCACCCCGCGGACCCGCACCATCACCTCACCCTGTTGTCACCCTCGTCGCTCACAGACCAATCAAATGAATGCGGAGCTTGTGGAAGGTGCATTAATGGCAGCTTCTATTACACCTGCAGAAAATGCTGTATTTACTTTCACATGTTGTGTGTAGCAATGCCTCTATCGATGAAAATTCCGATTTCGCACCCTCATGTACTCAAGCTGGAGATGAAACCTCCGTACGGTTTCAAGTGTGGTTTGTGTGACAGAGGTAGCTGTAGCGGGTGGCTTTATCGTTGTCGGTTATGTGAGTTTGACGCACATGTTTCATGTGCCGTCACTTACAATAAGTATGACAGCATGGGCGATGATAAATATTCTCACCAGGATGAATTGATGGAGCTGCTTTCGCAGGGAATGAAGGGCATTATCGTCAACGAGGAAAAAGTTCTCGATCAGGAACAGATTCAACAGTCGGATCAGTCGATCTTGATTTCTGAAAACTTCACTTTGCCAAGTTATAATTTCAGCGATGCGTGTTTTTCTATCGATATTGTGAAGCCTATTGCTGTAGAGGGAAAGACAAACGAGGCTTTGAATTATCGAGTTAAGCAATATATTAATGAAAAATTTGATGCATTGGATGCAACTAATGATGGGATGAAGTCGAAAGATCAGACAGCAGAAATAGAGAATGTAAGAATTTGGTTATCTTTGTTTTAGCACACTTATTTGCTCAACCATTGACAAGAAAATTGCAGCAGCTCGATTATTTACAGACAATTCGCATTTTCTTTCCGACTTTTTTTTTTCAGGTGATTTCGAGGCGTCCGTTTTGGTGTAAACTTTTTGTCTGCTCGTGATATGTCCGAGAGGTCGGAAGCTGCTTCGATCTCTATAGGGCAGAACATGAAATTGAATTAAAGAAACAGTTTTTAATTATCACTGTAACATACAATTTTAATGTGCTTTGGTTAATGTAAGATAATTGTTTTATGCAAGAAGAATAAAAAGATATATTGAATTGAGAAGTGGCTATTGAATTGTTTTGATACTCATCAATTTTTTTTTTCTAGCTATAGGATTCTAATCCAAACGAATAATGCCCACATTACATTCATAAATAAAATTTATTATTTTCATTTCTTAGAAAATAATTTTATTTAAATTTATTGTATTTATGTGCGAAATTCCTTCAAATTTATGTGGACATAAAATAATAAATATTAATGTCTAAAACTAAGCCCACTCTTGTCTGAGATTGTTGGGCCTAATTAATACTCCATCCGTTCCTTTATAAGTGTCGTTTTTAGCTTATGCACAAGGATTAAGGATCTCAATAAATGTTGCTTAATTTTAGAAAAATATATGTTCTTATACTAAAATGCCCTTGCCAATAATTAATGAGAGAAAGTGTTGAAGATAGGTAATAAGGGTAAAATTGATAATTACACAATTAATGCAGTGTTGGAAATGTAAAGTGACAGGTAATATGGAACAAAAATAATTTTAAAAAGAGACAGTTATTGTGGAACAGAGGGAGTATAAAATGGGCCGAACTACCTTCAATAGATATCCAAATAAATGTACTATGTGACAAATTTTATTTTATTTTTATTTTTTATCTTATTTTTGTTGCCGAGTAATTTTAAAAATGTTTTACAAGATTTTTATAAACTTGCTACAAATTAAACCTCTCCATTCTCTATTGCACTTATACATATTAGAAGTACCTAGAATGTTTATGTAGTGCTCTACAAAGTCACCCTAAAAGTATATTTTGAATCAATCACTACCGTCTTCAATATCTTTCGAAATTATTAAATATAGAATGCTTATGTAGTACTCTTTAATATCATTTAATAACTAATTTAAAACTAATATGGTGTATACTCGACTTAGGTGACCATGGGAAGCCATGCTCATATGAATCGTTTGTACGCTATTAGATCCAATTCAACAATCGCCAATGTCTTAGGTTCGATTTTGGTTGGAAATGCACACTTGGTTTAACCATTGACGATAGGTTCAATTTTGGTTGGAAAGGCACACTCGGTTTAACCATTGACGAAAGTTTTCTCCAATCAACATATTTTAACTTATGTGTACTACCATAATCTTCTGGATGTGTAGTAATCTCAAAAATTTAGTGTCACTGCATTTATTAATCTACTTTCCTCATCAATTACTAAAACCGTCTATGTGTAACCGATGTTGGCAACAAGTATTTTTATATCCCAATACAATCCCAACAAGCAAGAACATCCAATCACTCTTCATCCTCGTAAATCAAACAAACATCCAACCACTCTTCATCCTCGTGAACCAAACAATATGTATGCTTCAATGTACCCAAAGACCTTTCTCCGGTTGTTGAATAGCCATCGCTAATAATTAATCCGGACATGTACATCGCATAATCCCTTGAACATTGGACAAAATTAAATTTAAAAACAAAAAGTATTTTTGGTCAGTAAAGTATAGTTGGAGGTAAAATTAGGTAATTTAATATTTATTTATAAGGTTTAATAATTAATTTTTAGTCGAGTACTTTGGTAAATGATAAATTAGGTGAGTTTTCATCCATGTTATTTTTTAAGGAGATCAAACCTTATTAAAGATGATTATAGCATATATTATATGATAAACGAGGTTAAAATGCCAAATGATGCTTTCATCAAATAAAAAATGGTAAATTACGGTCACCCCTGATGTAAGGTTAAAATTACGAAAAAAGATTCATCATATTTGGGTAATTACAGTCACCCCCTCAATGACGAATCTTCTTACATGTCTACCCTTGCAGTGTCAAATTTAGTGGAATATTCTAGATTATATGAAATATTTTCAAGTTCTACCTGTTTAATTTCATTCGAGCTCTCTACGTTTTGAAGTAAGATGATCATAAGATGTGTCTTTTGTCTTGTATATATCAGATTGTGGTGCTGGTGCATCAGAAACTGCATTTTTGTACAAAATGAGTACAAACTAGAGAACATTTCAAGGAATCTAGAAGATTATGTTGAATTTGACACCATAAGGGTGACCGTGTAAAAAAAAAATTATAGTTAAGAGGTAGTTACAATTCCTTAAACTTAAGGGGTTTTTTCGTAAATTGACATTACCTCGTAATTTGACATTCTCTTCATACAAAATGTATTATCACCTTCGGTTATTATCTCTCCTTCCCAACTCACCCCGGTAGCCGGTGACTCCCTCCCCCCCGGACCACCTCCCCCTCTCCTCTCTCTCTCTCTCTCACGTGCCCACCAGCTCCCGCACGTGCCATAAATCTCCAAGAAAATCCTTTCTATTTTCCCCTGTGTTTCTTATGAAAATTACTAAAATGTCACTCCTCCAGTTTAAATAATTATTAAAAATAAAAAATAAAAAACAACAAAAAATAAAATAATAAAAAATTCAAGACAACGAGAAAACATAGTCCACGACGCCAGCCACGATTTTTTATTTTATTAATAATTATTTAAACTGGGAGGGGTGGCTTTTTTGTAATTTTTTTTAAACTTAGATCAAACGGTGTTAAGATCAAAGGTCTGAAACTAACGGCGAGGGCCACATTAAGATAATTTTTCAAGTACAGGGGGGCAAATCGATGCAATTGAAACTAGAAGGGGGTAAAGTGATATCGAGCCAAAATACAAGGGGCAAATCAATGAATTGAGAGTAGATGGGGGTAAAGTGATATTGAACCAAAGTACAAGGGAGCAAATCGATGCAATTGAGAGTACATGGGAGTAAAGTGATATTCAACTAAAGTAAAGGGGTAAAGTGGAATTTATCATATGTTTTAGGGTAAATTACAAACACCCCCTGAGGTATGGTCATCAAATTACAAAAATCCCCCTCTTGTTTGGATAATTACATCTACCCCCTCAACTACGATTTTTTCTTACACCTCCACCCTTATTGTGCCAAATTCAACATAATCATCTAGATTATGTGGAATGTGCTCTAGTTTGTACTCGGTTTGTGTAAAAATACAGTTTTCGATGCACCACAAACTGATATATACAAGCTAAAAATCACATATTATGATCATCTTGCTTCATAATGTAGAGTTTGAATGGGATAAAACGGGTACACAAGTGATAATATTCCATAAAATCTCGAAGATTCCACTAAATTTGAGGAGTTGAGGGGTGGTTGTAATTATTCAAACAAGAGGGGTGTTTTTGTAATTTGACCATACCTCAGGTGGTGTTTGTAATTTACCCTATTTTTTTTAATTATATGAGTTTAAATGTTTTTAATACACGGGTATCTCATTGCAAAAGGATCCAACATAGCTATAGAAAAATGATAAACGGATTAAAATGTCAAATGATGCTTTTCATCATTTCCATAAAATAAAAAGTGTAATTTACGATCACGAGTGGTAATGTCAAATTACGAAAAACTATCTCATTTTTTGAGTAATTACAATCAACCATCAACTATAAATCTTCTTTCAGGTCCATTCTTGCGTTGTCAAATTTAGTAGAATCTTCTAAATTATATGGAATACTCTCAAGTTCGTCCCCGTTTTATCTAATTCGAGCTCCACATTTTGAAGCAAGATGATCATAAGATGTGTTTTTTGGCTTGTATACATTAGATTGTGGTGCATGAGAAACTGTATTTTTGCACAAAACGAGTACAAACTAGAGAACATTTCACGGAATCTAGAAGATATGTTGAATTCGATACCATAATGGTGAACGTATAAGAAGATTCAAAGTTGAAGGTAGTTATAATTACCCAAACATAAGGGTTTTTTTTCGTAATTCTACATTACCTCCGATGGGTAGTTGTAATTTACCGAGTAAAAAGAAATATCAAAATCGTGTTACACTATGTATTATCATCTTCCGTATCTTATCTCTCCTTCCCAACTCACCCCGGTAGGCGGTGACTCCCCCCGGACCACCTCCCCCTCTCCTCCCTCTCTCTCACACGTGCCTCACCAGCTCCCGCACGTGCTATAAATCTCCAAGAAAATCCTTTCTATTTTCCCTTGTGTTTCAAATTTTAATATTTCCTCTTTCTCTCTCTCACATAAACATATATCCTCATGCGTGTTGAGTGTGGTGCGGTGTGTGTGACTGTGTGTGTGTGTGTGGTGCAACAAATAAAAGTTAGAGAGAGAAAGAGAAAGAAAGAGAGAGATGTGTGGAGGATTATCCATACCAAAAATTATTTCATGGGGCATGTTTTCTTTGTGATCTATCTCTAGAAAACAATCTTCTTTCTAATTCCCATTATTTTTCTTGCACACACAAACACACACACACAATTATATGTGTGTGTGTGTATATATATATATATATATATCAATCATCAGTATATATGAGTGCACAGTTTTAATCAGTAAGCTATGAGGATCAGAAGGCGTTTGCCGCCATGTTCTTCAATCCCTACAGCAGCACCTCTTTCTTCAGATCTCCACCTCCAGCCATCACCGGCGCCGCCGCCATCCGATCAAAGCATGTCAATCTCAAGCAGAAACAACAGATGGGTTTTCCCTCAAACTGAAGAAGAGAAGATGAAGCAAAAGGTAAATTAAAATCTTTAATTAATAATGGGTTTCCAAAAAAATAAAAATCGCATCTTTACTACTATGTGTGACAGTCCCGGATAACTTTTTCAATGTGGCATAAACTGCACTTTTTTTTGGGGTTAAAAGTTGCACCAACTGCACATATATCACCAAGCACGCCTAGAAAATTTCTGCATTTAATTTAATTTAAATTTCTTCTCTATTTATTAATTTATTCATTTAATTATCTAGTTTCCTCTTTTTTTTCTGTTTTTTCTTTTTTTTTTTTTTTTTGGTTTTGTCAGAAGTTTGGAGATGATGAGACATATTGGAGTGTGGAAGCAAAGAAGATTAGTAATAATAATAATGATATACGGTAAGTATGTCAAGAAAGTGTGTGTGTGTGTGTGTGTGTGATATTTTCTTGATATATATATATATATATATATATATATATATATATATATATATTGAGAGTGGGAAAAATAAGAATTATGTGGT